>ML813476.1:41957-56985 GCA_009831015.1 Picea engelmannii | reverse complement strand
AGAGAGAGAGAGAGAGAGAGAGAGAGAAATTGTGAAATTGACTATATAGATCAAACGATCAAACGATATTGTGTTGTGAATTTACAAACTTATATTTATAGACAGATGTATGTTGTTGTTATATGATATTATTTTATTATTGGGTTTATTATGCATTATGTTTTTCTATCTTCAATGCACAACCCTATGAAAAGGAATTACTCCTTATGTTGTTAATTACATCGATCAATCTAGTAAACACTTAATTCATGTGTCTTTCCATGTGCACACTCCATTGGAAGTGCATATGCATACGAAGGCTCATATGCCTATTGATTGACTAACAATGGGCTATGTGGATTTGATGATGGTGATGATAGCAAGGAGGCCATTACACCCTTGACCCAGGTTATGTATCTCTAATAGCAAAGAGGATATCTCACCCTTTATTTATGTTATATATATGTATCTGATGGTGATGATGATAGCAAGGAGGATATAGCACACCTTGAGTATTGTTATATATGTTTCAATATTTTAATATGTTTCTTTTCTAAATTCATGTCATGCGGGATACAAGGGATTACTCGGGAAACTTTATATGGACACAGTTGAACACTAAACTATAGATGATAAAGGATAGTTTTTTGAAGGTCTCTCTCATCAAGTAGGAATGGGATTTCCAAGAGGGGTGGAGATCCATTCCCATTGAGTTCGTTTTCCTCCACCAACCTCGAAACCTAGGAACTGGGTGAGAAGGCCCAACCATCCTATGGATGTGATGGATTTTGAGATGTCATTGCAAGTGATGAGGACATTATGGCCTCCAACCACTTAGATATACCACTAGATACAGGAACACATGCACATGGATGAGTTGGGTAGAAATTTCTATGTTAAGGTTGTAAACATGTGATTCTATTATATACAATGAAGACTATTATAGTGATTAATTTGCATTGACACCATGAAGCAATGTAAAATAAAGTTTGCAATCATTAACTAAATGAAAATTTGTAAGCCCGTATTTATATTGCATTATAATATTATAGTTTATTTTAATTGGTCAATGCCCATAGGATAAAATGAGTGGTTCGGAAATATAATCAAGCATTGAACTTTTAATTAAGGAGGAATGGGCCTCGAAGCTTGGGATGGGATTTGAAAGACAAATTAATCATTATTTCAAGGAAACAATTGACAACCTTACCTTGCATTCATATCAAGGATAATATTGATTAATATGTGAAAAATGAAAAGTTGTATATATAAGAGAAAAAAACTTTGTAGATGGAGGAGGGGAAGAATTTTGGGAATTGGAAGAAGTAAATCACAAGGATTGGATTTTTTATGAGTGATATCATATGTTTTTCATGTTTCAGTTGTGGCCTTGGGGAGAAAGAGATCAAGGGGGTCTCTTGCATGAGAGGGAGGTGAGCTTAGTGGATAGTAAGCCTTGAAGATGAAGTAGGAGCAAGAGCAAGATTTATGCATTGGAGCTAAGATCATAGTTTTTAACTCTAGGTTTTCCTCATGTATTCATTCTAGTGGATGTTGTATATGTATAAAACCTGGAATTGGAGGATAGTATAGAGGAAATGAATTATGAAATTTGTATGCTTAAGAACTGTAGAATTACATAATGCTTTGTAATTAGACTGCTTTGTAATATATTTGTATATATATTTTTAGATTGCTTCTATGACAATATTACAAAGTGAAATAAATGCTAAAAATGTTTAAAAAATGAGTTATTTGCATGTACAACCCTATAGCCTATATATTTATTTTATTACCAAAGGAGAGTTAAGTTTACAGTATACTAAAAAAATTAGGCTCCTTGGCAGGAGGAGTACTATAGCAATTTGCTTGCATCTCTCTTCTCTCTAATTATCTCCTCCACCCGCTTGCTCATATTATGGAACAGCTAGTGATTAGTGAAAAAGTGAACCCGTTTACCCCATTATGATAGATTTTATATAATTATAATTAGGATAAGATTTAAGGTTTCAAAACCATCTTATAACCACCATCATGCTTCTAGAAGTATCTAGTGGACTCCCACACATTATTAATTCCCCATATTTGAATTATGGTGAGGTTACATGGTCACCACTTGGACATGGGAATATGTGTACCATTGTCATGCCAAAGCCATAGCATTTGCATAAGAATACTCCATTTTAGGTGTGTGGTAGATCATTAAAAAGGTCTTGATGAGAAGAAAAGGTTCCACCTAGGATAAGGAAAGCCTATGGAAGTCATTATTTAACACCAAACCCAAAAAATATTGTTTAAGGCCATGATTGTGCATTGGAAGTTAATGACCTGAATTTGACAAAATCAACATATTTTTTAAGATGTTCCAATTTCTAATATCCACCATCTAGAGCATTAATAAATTCATGTAGTGCCTATGTATATCCATTTTGGGAAGATTTTGGCCTCCAAATATTTTGTTTTGAAGGAGATTTGAAGAAACAATTCCTCGGATTTCTCCTTAGAGTAACATTTGTTCTTTGTTGGAAATTGACCCTTCAATCCCTTCTACCAAACTTGTTGTTGACCCCTTTTGGTCATTATGATCTTCTTTTGTAGAATTGTGTGTCCTATGGTAATTTTTTATGTGCATCTAGTGCCAAATCTTCAATGGAAGGTATGACTTGGCCCTCTTCATCCTCTTCGAGCATTGATGGCTAGTAGAGTTCCAAGTTCTACATTTACAATTGAGTCAATACACATATAAGATGGTAGACTAGATCTATAAGCATTTTTTCCTTCATTATCAAATATTTCAAAATGTCCATATCTCAAGGTTTTGATATTTTCTCTAGCCCATATAACCAAACTCTATCTCTTACTTGGAAATTTTTTTCAACCATATGTTTATCATGTTTGGTCTTGTATTTCTCTTGAGACTTCTTTAGTTCTCTTGAACCTATGAGTATATTTTCCTTATCTTATATATGAGATTTATATCTTCAATGCATCACTTAAGGTCGTTGGCCCTGCTTAAGGTTGTCCATATACAATATATAATGGTGATGGTGGAAAATATTAAAAACAATTTCAAAAGGAGACTTACCAGTGGAAGTGTGGACAACACTATTATAAGAATGTTGTATATAAACCAAATTTTCATCTAAAATTCTATTCACTACCTCTATGTGGTCATTGGTATATGGGTGAAAGGAAGTGGAACTCTTTAGTTTATTATCCAACCTCTCCCATAGTGAAGTACAAAATACACTAAGGTATCTAGTATCTCTATAAAAAATGATGCTCCTTGGATCTAAAAGTGAACCTAGACCCTTTCAAAGAATAAGCTTGCAAATTATTGTCCTTTGATGATATTCTTAGAAACCATCAAAACACACATCTTGATGAACCTATCTACTACCACATATAAGTATTTAATCCCTCTTCTTGTCTTTTGTAAACCCCCAAAAATTTCCATAGATATATTTTCCCATGGCCTTGCAAGCACTAGAAGTGGATTGTATAGTCCTTGCTTCCTATTATTAGGCTTGTTAGTACAACATAAAATACAACCTCTAATAAATATAGCTACTTCTTCTTGTACCTTGGGCCAATAAACATATGTCTACAAGTTATCCATAGTCTTCTTAACACCAAGGATGATTTTAGGGCCGAAATTTCGCTCATGGGCGAAATTAAGGGGCCTCCAAATTTTTATTGGGCGAATTTTTTGTAGTATAGTGATTTTTTAAAACTTATATCAATAGTCCCTAATTTATTTTAAAAGAAAATTCGTAATGAGGGTTAGCCCATATAGAAATATGAGAGAGAGAGAGAGAGAGAGAGAGAAATTTGTATTTTGCTCCTGAAATTTGGAGCAGCAAACTTCCAATCGCCCCATTTCTAAAAATCTGGGAATTTTTGTTACATCTTCGCCCTCCATTTCTAGAAATCTGGAAATTTTTGGTACATCTTTGCCCTCACATTTCGTAAAATCGGGGTTTGTGGACTTGTGGTTTAATTTTCCCCAATTTTTTGGTATGGGCATGCACAGTTACAATCTTCCCTTTGTCGAATTTCCAAAGAAGGGGATTTTTTCCCCATTTCTAAAAATCTGGGAATTTTTGTACATCTTCACCCTCCATTTCTAGAAATATGGAAATTTCTGGTACATCTTCGCCCTCACATTTGTTAAATCGGGGTTTTTGGACCTATGGTTTAATTTGCCCCAATTTTGTGGTATGGGCATGCGCAGTTACAATCTTCCCTTTGCCCGATTTCCAAAGAAGAAGGGGATTTTTGGGAGAAATTTGTCCCTCCCATCTAGTATAAATTGTATGGGATCTACCCATATGTGTATTGTGTTCAAATCCAAGCATTATGATTCAAGTTTTGTATTGTATAACCATAGGTTTGTCTAGTTCTTGAATCTTGAGCATTGCAGAGGTTCTTGAGATTGTACTCGTAGAATTGATTAGTGCCCAATGAAGCGAGGCGTGAGGCTTTGGCAGAGAACACTTACCATGGTTTTTGTTCCTCTTTATAGGTATTTACCTTCATCTCAGTGTGTTGCCTCATAGCAAAGAATTATGATAGCAATGATTGTTCTAAATTTTCTTGTATTTTCTCGTCCTGTGTCTTATCTTGATTGTTGTTGCTCATTTATGTTGTTTTTCCTTCCAAAATATATACAAAATATATAATATCAGAAGTTCGACGGTTATTTTTGTTATTTCCCTAATCTACCTAAGAAGTTGGTTCAATGTATGTTGCATTCCTAAAAAGAACACCAAATACTTCTTATTCTTTTATAAAATACTCAAACTCTTGTTTTCAATTTTTTTTCCTTTTAACCATACCACTTGTAGTGTGAGACATCATTTGTTTTTGTTATTTAACCATTTGTTGCGGGCATTTTGTGATGCAAAATTCCATATGTTAAGTGTTTGCAAAATGTTTTTTTCATTTATTTTCGATGATCTTGGGATCCACATTACTCACTAGAATCTGTGTGAATCCATCTCTAAGGAATTGCTCCAATGGATCTCCAAGCTCCCATCTTTTCATCTATAATTTACTTTTCACCATTATGACCCATCATCAACTAAACAGCTGCCAAATGTCCAATTTCTCAGGCATTGCAAACCAAGACATTGTTGAAATGGGATTTAGCCCCTGTGACGTGTAATTTAGTTCACTTACTTTCTAATAAAGTAGAATTTTTAATTCATAATTTGGAAAGAACCATTCACAAGTTGCCTTGAATTGCATAGACACCCCTCATTATTCTATAACCACCAAATGCAATTTTTAATTCATAATTTGGAAAGAACCCTTCACAGGTTGCCTTGAATTGCATAGGAATCCCTCATTATTCTATAACCACCAAATGTTAGATTAAAGTTCTTCTAAGTTTCAGAGAGAAATTATTGGACATTGGAGTTTAGTGTTCTTGTTTCATGGTCTCATAAAGTGTCTATCTTGTTGCTTCTTCCAATGAATAAAACAACTAACATCTCTAATCTCCAAAAAAGGCAATCAATGCGTTGGAAAGAGATGATTATTTTCTAATGAACATATTCGCTTAACATGGTGCATATTTAGTTGTAAATTGTGATGCTCAGAATGCCCCAGTAAATATAATTGTACAAGTTTTTTTCACTAAAGAAGTGAAGGCAATGCTTGTGCTTGGTGGTCATCACTTACAATTTAAACTCATATTTTTTATTTCTTCCTAAAAATAGGTATGTTGCTTCAAAAGTATCAACCTGATATAGTAATTGAAGCAATTCAAACAATTTTTGTTGCACAAGGTATATATTTCTAGCCATTACTCTAAAGTAAAATATCTTTGTATGTGTGGACTTCAATGTTCCTTTTGGTTTTAGTTTTGGATTTTTATCCCATTTCATGGATGCATAATATAAAAATACCAATATTTATGTGTGGAAAGAGTTTTCTATGCTAGGAAAAAAAAATTCAATTTTTTTGATAATGGTGCACTCCAATCCAAGTATGTGAATGTTATACCTGCTAGATATAGTATGTATAATGAGCATCTATTGCAGTGTTTCTTCAAGTTGAAGAATTCCTATTTATATAAGAAGAGCATAAACAATGTTTTAAATGGATCTCCATACTACAAGGTGAAACTTCTCACATGTGTAAATGATATTATTTCTTAATATCAAAAAAATTGTATCCAGTGCATTGTGTTTGACAATGAGATGAAGGTATTTGTTAAGGCTAAGGCTAGTCTCCAAAATCCAAGAGTTGGTAACAATATAAGGCTAAGGCTAATATCACTCTCATGAAACAAAGTGGAACAGAGTGAAACAGAGTGAAGAATTGAAGCCAAAATTATTTGCATAGGGGACTTTGTGCAAAAATATTAAATATGGTTTGAATGACAAAACAATGCCCACAAGAAAATAACATTTATCTCATAATTAGATAATGACATCATAATTATATTTTGGATATGACCAAAGATTTTCAAGCAACATTAGGGTATTACATTGCAAAATTTTTCCCACATGTCAAAACTAATTCTCCCAAAATTGCCTTAAACTTGTACTTGGCCAAACAATACATACCAAGAACCAAGCCATAATTTTTATTTGACTGAATTCTCCTTAACTTTGGCCACTATCATTGTTGTACTTAGTTATTATTCAAGTTGCATGTTGGTCTTTCTTGCAATGGCAATAGAACCAAGCCAGAATTTTTATTTGTCTGAATTCTCCTTAATATTGGCCACTATCATTGTTGTACTTAGTTGTTGTACTATCATAATATCTCTACAATCCAAGGACCAAGATCTATCATCAAGTGTCAAGAAGGCATTGTTATAGGATTATAAATCCTCCTATGGTTTTTACATAAATAATAAGTCCATATTCTAGAATATTCCAGAGATATTTGTACTTTAGGTGCACCACAAGGGATTAATGTTGAGTAATTCAACTTGGGCACACTCTATGATCATGTCAACAAGGGTCACTTGGTTTCATCCCTTTAAAAGTGTGGATGCACATATATCAAAGATAAAAGCATGTTGGTCATAGAAATTAGGGAAATCTGATAAGTTTTTGGACATTTCTCCAATTCCATATTAAATAGACCATTGGAAAATGCATTCTAGAGATAAAAATGTTAGGTACATGCATTCCAAAGTCCAGTAATAACCCTCCTGCAAGAGTGACATAATCCTAGCTTCTCATAATACTTGTAGACTACAACATTGGTGTTGAATTTAATGCAGCTGCAAGAGCCATTCTCCCTGGAGGATGGCTTAAGACCCTAGTTGTGGACTAGGGCCCTTAGTACACTCTTGGGGTTCTTGGTCTGGGACCAAGTAGTTAGTTCCATGGAAAAAGACCCTTGTGAGGGCCCCCAGTAGATGATTGGGGTTCTTGGTCTTGGACCAAGCAGCAAAAGACCCTTGTGAGGGCCCCCACTAGATGTATGGGGTTCTTGGTCCGGGACCAAGCAGCAAAAGACCCTTGTGAGGGCCCCTAGTAGGTAACTAGGGTTCTTGGTCTAGGACCAAGAAGTATAAGTCCCTAGATATGTCTAGGGCCCCTAGATATGTTCTAGGGTACCCATGTCTAAAGCATGGGCTAATCCTTGGTCTTGTACCTTGATGGTTAAGACCCCATATTTGTTCTAGGGAAACCTGGTCTTTGATCGGGGAGATCTTGGTGTAATGCCAATATATGTTGGTATGTGATCCTCTTCCTCTCTCCTAGGATGGTCCACGGGACCTATGAGAGATTATGAAGATGAGCATGACCACATGAGGGATGTATCACATATGCAGTGATAATAAAGTTAATTGGTCACCTTGAAGAAATATATGGACATGTGTTGCCACTAAGAAAACCTCTCTTAAACCCCTTACTTTTTCTTCTTTGAGTTTGAGTTTGATTGGGGTTTGTATTTTTTGTTTTAGGGCTTAATAAGAAAAATATTAATTAATGTTTAATTATAACATATTAAATTAATATTTATAATAATTAAATATGTTATTTTTAATTATATTTTTATTAGCCTGGCCCTAGCCTAAAAGTGTAAATAGAAACCCTTCCCCCCTCACTTTTACTTACACTCACTCTTTCCTTTCTTTTCAAAGTGTGGTAGATTGATCTATGTGTGGTGCGCCCCCCCCCCCTTGTAACAATGACAGTCCAGCCTCCTTGTGACAGTTCGGTCTCCTTTGAAAATCTAGATTTCGGCCCCTTTCTTTGTTGTAGTTGAGTTCTTCTATTGTTGCATGAGGCCTTGATTGAGGGTTGTTGTATGTTGAAGGTTTATGTGTGTGAGGATTATGTTTCCGCCCTCTCCTCCTGTCAGTCCAGTGCTACCAGCCCTCTCCTAAGTGGTTGTCGTCCCTCTTCTATGAGTAGATCGGGAGCATGCTTAGGCCTCGGACCTACTGCTGGGTAGTTAAGGCTTGAACCAAGATTGTTGTCCTGATCTGAAGCTTCCAAGCCTCCTCCTTCATTGCTGTCATGATTTTCTTTCATATTGCTGGTTGAAATGAGGTTTTTCTTCCAGTATTTTTGTTGGGTTTTGCTTACTGTTGTGTGAGGTTTTCTACGATGGCATACCAGTTCTCTTTCTCATTGACAAGAGATCTAACCCTTTGAGGTAGATCCATGACTCTCAAACTTATCTGAGCATAACAAGAGTAGCATACCATCCCTTGTATGTGTCATGCTCTTCTTCAGTGCACAAATGTAAGTCTTCAAGAGGTAAGTTGTTAATTCAGACTTATTTTATTATTTATGTACTAATATATTGATTAACATGCTCAGGAATAAGTCTTATGCTTTAGATCTAATTGCTAAGAAGTATTTCTATGGATCATTTGTTTTGCTTGCTCAGAAATAACACTATTGTTCAAATCTATTAGTTTTGCTAACTCTAAAATTTATTCATTGAATAAATGCCTTGGAGTATGGAACATGCTGATGTAACTCTTATACACTTTATCAAATTAAGACTCTTTGTCAAATTGATACTCTTTTCCTTGTGAGTAGGCAAATTTTGCTAGAATGGACCAAAATTTGACTTTTGACTTTTGACTAACTTGGAAGATTAACAACTCTTATTACTATGGAACATAGGACCCTAACAATTTCCACATGTTTTAATCATTGCAGCCTTGAATATTGCAAGAAGTATTTCATCAAAAGCATCAATATTACCATGGTCATATGTGGTGTCATGATCAGATGCTATTCTTAGTTCTTTTCTTAGCACATGGACTAAGAAGTCTTTCATCAAAAGCATAAATATTACCACGGTCATCTGTGGGGTCATGATCAAATGATATTCTTAGCTCTTTTCTTAGTATTCATCGAAGAATAAACTGCAGACACTACAAATAACTGTCAAAAGTCTGGAAGAACGCAAAACAATTTGTTTTCCAATACCTTGTAGCTTGACAACATCAAGTCAAGAATCTATAACAATATATATTATGTGGTCATATCCAACCGGTAAGTTCGACATCTCAGATACCTCACTCTATCTTATGTACAGAACATTCTGCAAATTGTAGGTTTGGTCCTCTTATGAGCTTGAGAACAAGCAACACTTAATTGCAATCTTCAAGAAAAAATGATGCTAACAATGACTCAAACTGAAAGCACCAAAGATTTTCAATCCAATCTCAATCAATTCAGTCTTATTTAGGCAAGGATACCATTCCCATTGCCATTTGAGAAGCAGCTAGGAGGTGGATTCATTTTCATAAAACCATTAACCATGAAGAATTTTATGACTGAAATATGAATGTTGTTGTTATTTAGAGCGTTGGTATCATAATTGTGATCCCAAACTTGATAATAACATATGAAATTGGTTTTACGGTTCTTACTATTATGGATCCTATGAACTGCATTAGCATCATTCTAAAATATTGTAACAATAGGCCTAGTATGACCCATACTACGAAGATAACAACAATGAATTGATAAACTGAGAATTCTAACCCAACCCCAAAATATCCAAGTGCGGTATGGATTTTGTAGTTGACCACAATGTATGTTAAAAATCAAACCATGGTAAGCATATTCTACACTCAAGGATTTAACCCAAATTCTAGATAGATTAAAACTGAAAACACCAATTAAAGCGACTATAGAGTATGTTAATCGATAATCACATATCGTTGATAATATGAACAATAAAAATGTGTGTCTAAACTCATAAAACAAACTCTATATTCTACAAACTGTAAATATTAAACTCACATAACAAAAGCTCAAATTTATAGCTCACTCACTTTCTCAGAGGTGGTTCTGACTCCATTCACCTCTTTTACAGAATAAGAGACAACAAAAGATACAATGTATTTGGATACATGCAAGAAGTTCCCCTATCTGGCAGAGTCAAACCCTAACCCTAGTTAACACAGCCAGTGTGCCCTCTTGCATGAATAAAAGTGCCAGAGTTAGTGTGCTCCAACATGCGGATGATTGTGGCATGTGTGCATGCACACTCCTCTTTGGGATATTTTCCCTCAGTTAGCTCCTCATTCAAGCACTCTAACTAAACTGAAATAGAAACTAAAAATGATTAATTCCTTTTAAAAGTTCCAAATGCTTGTAGATTTAGTTGAATGGATGGAGAGTTTGAAATCTTGTGATTGTGCATTCCTTCAGACCTATAGAAGATGTTTTAAGATCTTAACTCCTATAGAATATTTCCAGCATAAAGAGCAGAACTCATTGAAGAATATTCAGGGTCTGAGTTGAAGATTAGTTTAAGATCCTAATTGTTTTTTTGTGACAGCAAATGTTAGCCACAGGGAAGAACATATTCACCAGTATGAAATAGGACCATAAAGTGTTACTCAAGAGATCTGGAAAATGTCAACCATAGTACTAGAAAAATTGACGCTATTTTACCTCCAAAGGTTCATAGTCACATTTGTTATTATGTACTACATGCTAGTCTCATTTGTTAGCTATGAAAGATTGTTTCAACAATAAGAAATGGGACTATCAATAAATTGGATTCTTCTAAAATGTGATAGCCATGCAAGATTATTTCAACAAGAGGATTTGCAAGGTAATTTTAATGGTTAATTCCATTAGACTAAATACTTAGGTATTAGCAACAATTTATTGTTTGAAAGTAGACTTCATTCAGTACAATGCATATTTCAACAACATCATTGTGATTACAATTTAGTTGTCACTACCACTTACTTCCATAAGCTTTAGTTTAATGCTACAACTCAGATTTTTCATCAAACCCACATCCCCATTTTTAGCCAAAACCCATGGCCATACAGGCTCCACCCCATGCTAAACATTGTTTATAGGCATGCCACGGATGAATGTTTGTTTGTGTACTGGTGAATAAAATCGACAGAGCCTAGACACCATATAATTAGTTGGGTTTTGGAAAAGCTTGAGTACTTCCAAAAACAATTTCTCTGATGATAATATATGTAAGTTTTGCATAATGGATAGTTATTAGATCACCATAATGGTTATATCTTAGAGTATTCATTGCTTGAGGGATTAAGTTCTACGGTGTTTTGGGATACATTTATGTTGTATTTTCTTAATCTACACCCTAAGTTATTTTCTATGATTCATGTAAGCATTTGGTGGTTTTCCTTTTTGGGTGTATGTTTTCTCAGATAATTTGGTTTCATAAAAAAGATAAGAAATATAAATGTCAGGTATAGATATACACGATGGCATAATAACCCTTACTAAATCTACATTCATGCTTAATTATGGAAGTCTAACTGAGACTATCATGGAATGACTTAATTGTTTTACATTTCTTATCTCTTAAAAAAATTTGCACATAAGAATAATTTTATATGAATAATGACCATGATATTAATATTTTTGTGCCTAAATGTTGTTGTTTCTAACATTTGTTTAAACATCATTGTTTCTTGTTGTTAGTTGCTCATATGCGTGTTTTTAACATCATGTACATATGTTTATCATTTTGACATTCTCTACTTGTTGTTTAGCAATTTGATAGGCTATGATTTGTTTTGTATATATGTGTGTTCTTCTTGTTTGCATGCTAATTAGATGACATATAGATTCATGTGTTCTAACAATGTATTTCTAATTTGGTCTTAGGTTGGACAACTAGGTAGATATAATGTGAATCATTTCTCTTAACTAAGTTATTTTTATTTAAATATCCTATAGAAGGGGAACATGGAATTGAAAATATTTTACACCAAGGGAAACCCTATATATCATTGGTGTGATATACAAATATCTAGTTTCATTGGTGTGGGGTATACAAAGCTCGAGATGTCTTTGGTGGGGTATACAAAGCTCTAGAAACTAGATTTCTTTGGTGGGGTATACAAAGTCTTTTGACAAAACGCTGTCAATTTTTGTCTCATAGAAAGCCTTTTAATGGAATTTGGGGAACCCCTCAGTGGAAATGCTAACCACATGCCTCGAGGGAATTGGAATTCTAGTGGCCACTAAACCTACCACCCCCTTGGAAGATCAAAATTGTTTTGGAAGTGAATAGGTGAACCATAGAAAACACAATAAGAACCCTGACAAACACAACCCCTGATGCTTGCAACATTGTTTGGAGGAGGGACAAACTATGTTTCTTTCCCAAACATGTAAAATGAGTATATTACAATTTAATGAATATATTTTCCTATTATTATATATGGTTTTATACTTTATCAAAAAAACCACCAAGACTTCATAATGTTTTGTATTTTAGTAAATGATTCGCTAGAATTTTACAAGATTTTATAATTCAGTGAAAGATTCGCCAGTATTTTACAAGATTTTATAATCCATTGAAAGATTCGCCAAGATTTTACAAGATTATATAATTGACTAAAAGATTCACCAAAAAATATATATACATATTATATTATTGATAAAATAGCCTTCAATTTTTCCTATGTATCATGGGGATTCACCCATTTATTATACATATAAATTTAGGTGGGGTTCTTAAAATCATCCCTGCTTAACACCAAAATTGCCAACAACATTAGAAGTATGAGTCTCGCTTGTCAATTAAACTCTTTCTTTCTTTGGTACACAAAGTTTCCCCATCTTGTAGAGTAAACCATCTTAGAGAAAATCAACATTTGTTTGTTCGTTTTGTCCTTGTATCTACTAATACACTCCTTTGAAGTCCTCATATTTTGCATACTCCTCTCTATATGCTTCATGGGGGAATGGATCCATGTGCATAATGTCTTGTAAAGAAAAGATTTTTGGTGTTGGTGGGCTATACAGAAGATCAACCAACTTATTAGTCATGCCCTCTTATATTTAATCACCAAATGAAATTCTTGCAGTTATTGTGTCTTACTTGTTGGAGATTACTCTAATCTTGCAAGTATCATAAAGGTTGATGATCAATATGGATGATGGTATCCTCACCCAATACACATAGCTTCTATTGGATTACTGAGAAGGGGGGTGAATCAATAATAGAGCAATTTAATCCTTTTTAACCATATAATCCAAGTGTTATATCAATGAAGCATTATTATCCAATAACTGCATAGTAAATAAGCAATGAACAAATGAACAAACATACACATACATAGTACACCAGTGTTTTACGTGGAAACCCAAATCGGGAGAAAACCACAGAATGTTTTTTCTTATATGTCTTGAAGNACATTCATTGGAAGCACCAACTTCCTTTGTTTTCCAGTTGCAACTAGAAGGAGGCTCCAACCCCCTAGTTTCTCAGGCTACAACCTGAGGGAAGCTCCAACTCCCCAATTCTCTAGCTACAACAAAAAGGAGGCTACAACCCCCTATGTTCTCCGGCTACAACCCGAAGGTGGCTACAACCACATGTCCTTGCCCCGTCCTGCCACCCTGAAGTAGAAGTAGAATGATGGAACCATTGTCAACCTGTCACTGTGAGATATACCATTGTAAACATGTAACAATAAATCTGAACCATGCATCAACCTGTACCTCAACTTGTAATCAACCTGTACCATAAACAAGTGCATCAACCATGCACCAACATGTACCAAATAACTGCTAATCAACTTGTACCATAAACAAGTGCATCCAACCATGTACCAAGTATGTACCAATCATGTTTCAACTACTCATCAACTATGACTCATCAATATGTACCAACATCATCAACTATACACCTCATGTATGTTCCAACTCATCAACTACTTGTCTCAACCATGTACTCAACATCTACCTCAACCAAAAGCCCTCATCAATTTCATCATTCAAATCTGATTTGTAGCTCTGTAATAGACCTGGTGTATATGATCACATTATTGTAATGTATAAATATATGAAACTGATACACAATTTTCTTCAGTGTGTTTTATGCAATTCCTCCAGGTGTCACTACTTGGAATCTCTCATAAAATGAGTTATAGAAAAAATGGCATACCTTGCTGAATTCTGGCTTATTCTAGAGAGTGACCTTGTAGAGCGTGCCCCACACGAAATATTTATTGAATTGATCTAAAACTATTACACAGCATGCTACAGACTGTACTATAACCAACACATTTGGTTTCACTAAATTTGGATCTGTTATGAAGAATTTATGATGTTTTTACCCGAAACACCTGTTTTTGACTAGTTTTAGGACTAGCCACAAACCCTATTTTCCACGTAGTGTAACTCCAAAAATACAATTACCCACAAGCTGAATTTTTTACCAAATATACTTGGATATGTTTTCTCAATGGCATAGAAATTTCACTATCTGAACCATTATATAAAAATATTTATAGCGAAAATGGTGATATGACCTGTAAATAACATACCTTAGAAAGCACCATCAAAAGAATTTATCCTTCCTTGCATTTCGGCCTTCTTTTCTTCACCTTCCCTTAGAATTTCAACTTAGATATCATCGGTTACCTTAGACACCTATATATATTCAATATTCTCAAATGTGATTAAAATGAGAGAGCCTTGCCTCTTATTTATACTCTCCAAGTAGCTTCCTTAAAAACATCTTCTAGGTCACTTGGCTCCACTTTCCTTATTTTAGGGTTAACCCACTTCTAATTTATCCATTAAATTTATTATTGAAA
>ML813476.1:20010-41907 GCA_009831015.1 Picea engelmannii | reverse complement strand
CCACTTTCCTTATTTTAGGGTTAACCCACTTCTAATTTATCCATTAAATTTATTATTGAAATAATTTATTTTGTGTTCACTTTGAATTATAATACACTCATTACTTCACTTTATTATTTACCTTTTAAAATCTCTTAAACCACTTTGACTACTTTGACCTTTTGGGGCTTCTAGATGACATATGAGGGTCCTCCAACTTCGTAAGGCCATAACTCTCAAACCGTGAGGAGTTATGTGACGTTCCACATACAACCAGAAATGGAATGACATGTACTATCCATATAGAATAGTATTATCTAAAAATATATCATAACTCATACCGTTATCCATCAAACGAACTTGGGTCCATTACCCAAACCTGGGGTCTCCAACTTCTCATGGCCATAACTCTCTAACCATGAGGATTTATGTGACGTTCCACATACCACCAAAAATGGAATGAAAATAACTATCCATATAGGATCTCATTATTCCACAATTAATCATGGGTTCTCTTACTTCGCAAAGTGTCTTCCCGTGAGGGCTTTCACCATAAGGGGAACACTTTGGAGTTCATCCATCTTTACTTCTTATCAACCATGACAAGACAATAATGAGTCATCTTTACATCAAACAATCTTGGGTCCATTACCCAAACCTTTTTGTTGCAGGGATTTCTTCAATGGTTGACATCAATGACAACCAACCTTAATCAACAATCTCCCCCTTTGGCATTAATGGCAACACTCTAATGCAATACTGAAATCATATCACACATGCACCCCCTGGAACCATGCCTCTGTTCTATGTATCTAATAAATTTTCCTCTGCCCTCTGCATCTGATAAATCTGCTCCCCCTGGAACCAACCCTCTGTCCTCTGCATATAATAAATCTCTCCCCCTTTGTCATCAATGGCAAAGGTATCTTTCCATCCGGGGTTGCTCCCCCTAACTAAACTATCCTCTTATGGTGCTTCCCCGTGTACATATAAGACATATAAGATAAGCATTCAAAAAGCATTCATTTTGGAGTAGAAATAACTCCAAGTATAAGGCTTCCCATGGAAGTGTTTTTGTAAATATGTCTTTCACTTGTTCTTTTGTGCCCACATACTCAACTCTGATGTTATTTTCTGCAACATGTTCTCGTAGAAAGTGATACTTGATTGGAATGTACTTCGTCTTGGAGTGCATCACCAGGATTTTTGAGATACTGATGGCACTTGCATTATCACAATATATCGGAATGGGCTCATCATACTCAACCTGTATATCTGTCAAAGTTTGTTTCATCCAAAGAACCTGTGTACAACATGTTGTTGTTGCAATATACTCTGTCTTGGTTGTAGATAGAGATATTGATGATTGTTTCTTGCTTAGCCATGATAATAAACACTCACCTAAGTAGAACGTTGCTCCACTGGTGCTTCGTCAGTCATCAGTACAACCTACCCAATCTGCATCTGTGTAGGCAATAAGTGATAGATCTTTTCCTTGTGGATACCATAATCCAAACTCTTCTATTCCTTTGAGATATCTGAAAATCCTCTTTACTTCTAATACATGTGATTCATTTGGTGTTGCTTGAAATCATGCCACCTGTCCAACTTCTTGCATTACATCTGATCTGGATGTTGTCACATATAGTAGGCTACCAATCATTGACTTGTATTGCCTCTGATCTGTAGACTTTGAATCATCATCTTTGCTCAACTTACAACTGGTTTGCATGGGAGTGATAACTGGTTTGCGATCTTCCATTCCGAACCTCTTTAGGATTTCTCTGATATACTTGGTTTGAGAAATAAAAATTCCTTGGTTGCTTTGACGTATCTGAAGTCCCAGAAAGAAGGATAGTTCTCCAAGTAATGACATTTCAAATTCAGTCTGCATGTCTTTTGCAAATTTTTGGCTTAACCTGTCATCATCACTACCAAAAATAATATCATCAACATAAACTTCAATTAATAAAATATTACCTTGATTTACCTTGATGTAGAGGTTGTTTTCTACACTTCCTTTTCTGAACCCTGTCTATTGCAGATACTTATCCAGTCTGGAGTACCATGCTCTAGGAGCCTGTTTTACACCATACAATGTCTTTTTTAATTTACATACATAGTCTGTGTTCTCTGACAATTGAAATCCTTTTGGTTGTTCAATGTAGACTTCTTCTTCAATTTCCCCTTTCAAAAAAGCTGATTTTACGTCCATCTGATATACTTTAACATTTTTGGAGCATGCATAAGCTAAAAGTAAATGGATTGCTACCATTCTGGCAACTGGGGCAAATGTCTCTTCAAAGTCGATTCCTTTCCATCTGTGCATATCCTTTACATACCAATCTAGCTTTGTTCCTTGTAACATGTCCAACTTCATTCAATTTATTTCTGAAAACTCATTTTGTGGCGATCACATTCTTATTCTTTGGTCTTGGAACTAATTTCCAAGTGTCATTTTTCTCTATTTGATCCAATTCTTCATCCATGGCCTTATTCCAAAATTCATCCTTGTTGGATTCTTTAAAACAGTTTGATTCAATTATAGATAAGAGTGCTATGTATGTTTGTTCTAGTGAACGGATTTTTCTTCTAGTCTCAACTCCTACATCTTTGCTTCCAATAATCTAATCTGAATGATGATTCTTCTATACTCGTTTGCTAGGTGTCTTTGGAGATACTTTCTGAACTTGCTCTTCTACTTCTATCGGATTCTCTTCATCTTCATCTTCATCTTCCTCTTCTACTTCTTTTTCATCTTCTTCTTCAAAAGGTTGTTCCATTGATTTGTTTTCTTCTTCCTTTGATTCTGGTTTGCCTGTTTCATCAATTGCTACATTGACGCTTTCCACAACTTTGTTCAGTCTTAGATTGTAACACTTGTATGCTTTCCTTGTACTTGAGTAACCAACAATTATTCATTTGTCCACACGAGAGTCAAAATTTTCCATTCTGCCATCTTCTCTTTTGATGTAGCATTTGCTTCCAAAAACTTTGAAATGCTTCACATTTGTTTGTCTTCCTTTCCATAGCTCGTAGGTAGTTTTACCAGTGTTGTTTCTGAGAATTACTATGTTTTGAATGTGAATTGTTGTATGCACTGCCTCTGTCCAAAATATCTCTGTCAATTTGGAATCCATTAGCATTTTTCGAGCCATTTCTTGTATTGCCCTGTTCTTTCTTTCAACAACTCCATTCTGTTGAAGTGTCCTAGTAACGGAGAATTTCCCTTTTATTCCATGACTACTACAGTAGTCCATAAATTCCTTTGAAGTAAACTCTTCTCCATTATCAGATCCCAAACATTTGATTCTTGAATCCATCTCATTTCCAACCATTTCTTTATAGATCTTGAAGTTTTCAAAATCTTCTGACTTGTTCTTGAGAAAGCAAACTGCAATCATTCTTGTATAATCATCAACTAATAACATAAAGTATTTTTCACCTTTTAAGCCCTTTGTTGTAGTTGGTCCAACTAGATCAGTGTGCACAATTTCCAGTGGTCTTGTTGTTGAATATTCCTTTGATTTGAACCTAGTCTTTGTTTTCTTTCCTTGTTGACAATGCTTGCATAAAGTGTTGGTTGGTTTCGTGATCTGGGGCATTTCTCTTACTGCTTCTCTTTTGTTGACTTTGACAAGGTTATCAAAATGCATGTGACCCATTCTTCTATTCCATAGCCAAATTTCATCTTTCCTTTCCTAGACAACACTTTTCATTTTCAATTTCACTTAACACATATATGTTGTTTGAAGTTCTTGCAGTTGTACCGACCAATTTCCATGAACCTTCTTTTCTTATCTCACACTTTTATGAATCGAAAGTAAGTTTATGACCTTGGTCACACATTTGACTCACAGTTAGAAGATTATGTTTCATATCTTCTACCAGTAGAACATTTTGTGCATTTTCATTCTTGTTCCCAATTCGGACTGTGCCTTCTCCAATGATTTTGGATGAATTATCATTTCCGAAGGAGACTGATCCATTTTTTTCTTTTCGTAATGTAATAAATTTGTCTTTATCACCTGTCATGTGTTTTGAACATCCACTGTCAACATACCAACCGTGTTTCTTATGCTTAGCTTGTAGAGTGATTGTGCATTCTTCATTGTTACACTGATCTTGTTTTCTTATCCATGTCATTTTCTGAGGTTTTTGTTTGTGACTGTTGTTATTCTGTTGAGGTTCTTTAGGAGGGACTGTCATTCTGCAATCCTTGGCCATGTGTCCAAAATTGTTACATTTGTAACATTCCACTTCAGTGCTCAAAGATTCAAACATGTTGTAACTTCTTCTTTGTGTGTCACTAGGTCTCCTTGAATAATCCATTTGTGTATAACTCTCAAAGTTGTTATTGTTCCTGTTGTTAGCTCTGCCATTCACAGCTTTATGTCCAAAATTATTACATGCATAACATAAACCAAAAAATATAGTTTGATACCTGAGAGTTGAAGATCTTCTTAAAGGAGGTGCTCTTATGAATCCTTCTTCTTTTTGAGGCCTATCTGTCTCTTGTTGATTTTGAAATATGAATCTTCTTGGTGGAGGAGTGTCCATGTAATCTTCCTTGTATATCTTCCTATCCTCTTTGATTGTTTTTGCATAGCTCTTTGCATTTGCTTCTTGTTCTGTTGTTTTGGAGCTTGATCCCTTTTCTGTCTGATTGTATCCAAGTCCGGACTTGTCAAGATGAGATTTTTTACTATTGATAATGTCATTCAGAACTTTTGAGATATTCTGCATATTTTTCTTTTGAATATACTTTCTTAGTGTGACAACCTCTGCTTCCAAGTTTCCAATGATCTTGTCATTTTCTTCTAGTTTTTCTTTGAGTGCTTCTTCAATTATTTTATCTTCTTCTATTTGAACCTTCAATTTTGTGATCATTTGTTCTAGTTCTCGAGTGTCCTTTTTCTTGTCTAGTTTTTCTTGTAATTTCTTGTTTTTCTTCTTTTCTCTTCTGATAACTTCTATGGCACACATTAATTCTTCTCGATAGTCAACTTCTACCTCTTCAATTTCTTCTTCGACTTCTTCACATTCTTCTTCAGCTTCTTCATATTCTTCTTCGGAGTCTTCTTTGTCAGAGTCTTTTACTGCCATGCATAGAACTCTTCATGTCTCATTGTCACTGACTTCATCTTCATCTGATGATGAGATGTCTTCTTTGGTGTATAATCTTTTATTGAAAAATTTCTTTGTAGTTATTTTTCCTTTATATGTGTGTTTTCCTTTTGAGTAACCTTCATCATTTCTCTTTTTCTTATGAGTACATTTGTTAGCAAAATGACCAATACCATCACAATTAAAACAAATTAAATGGAGCTTACCTCTATACCTACCGTCGGTTCCCTTGTTCAGTCTTTTGACAAAGTTGACCACTTCTTCATCATCTTCTGAGGCGTCACTATTGTTGTTATATTCTTCTTGTTCATTTTTATTTTTCTTTGATCTTTTGGATGCCTTGAAGGCTACTTCTTTTACATCTGGATTTTCCTGCTCAGTTCTCATTTCATATGCTATGAAGATTCCATGCAGTTTGTCTGTTCTTATTGAGTCCAGATCTGATCTTTCTTCTAGTGTTGATATCTTAGGGTTGAATCTCATACGAAGAGATCTTAGTATCTTTTGAACAATTACAGATTCTTCAATTTCTTCTCCCAATCCTATGATTGCATTCACTGTTTCATCGACTTGTAAGAAGTAGGTTGTGATATCTTCATCTTCCTTCATTTTTGGTTGTTCGAACTGACCTCTGTAAGTTTGAAGCTTTGTTGCTTTGACTTTTGTATCTCCTTCATAAATATTTTGAAGCTTGTCCCAAATCTCTTTAGCGGATTTACAGTGTGCAACTTTGGTGAATACCATATCACTGAGACCATTCAAAAGTGAATTTGTGGCTTTGGAATTATTCTCACTGAGTTTTACTACTTTGTCATTTGTTGGTGGAACTATTGGTGTTGTGTATCCATCTACAATTGATTTCCAAACTTGAAATCCATGTGCATGTATATATGTCCTCATCCTTATGCTCCAAAAAGCATACTTTTGTCCATCAAACTATGGTATTCCATTTTTATATGAGTTGGTACTCTCCATGATCTACCTTTCAGTGGCTAAAGTGATTTCTGAAGGAACTTGCTTTGATATCAATTGTTGGATTACTGATAGGGGGGGTGAATCAGTAATAGAGCAATTTAACCATTTTTAACCATATAATCCAAGTGTTATATCAATGAAGCATTATCATCCAATAACTGTAGAGTAAATAAGTAATGAACAAATGAACAAACATACACATACATAGTACAAAAGTGTTTTACGTGGAAACCCAAATCGCGAGAAAACCATGGAATGTTTTTTCTTATATGTCTTGAAGAATTACATTCATTGGAAGCACCAACTTCCTTTGTTTTCCAGTTGCAACTGGAAGGTGGCTCCAACCCTCTAGTTTCTCAAGCTACAACCTGAGGGAAGCTCCAACTCCCCAATTCTCTAGCTACAACCAAAAGGAGGCTACAACCCCCTATGTTCTCCAGTTGCAACCAGAAGGTGGCTACAACCACCTGTCCTTGCCCCGTCCTGCCACCCTGAAGTAGAAGTAGAATGATGGAACCACTGTCAACCTGTCACTGTGAGATATATCATTTAAGTCTGTACCAATAAATCTGAACCATGAAGCAACCATTCATCAACCTCTAATCAACCTGTACCATAAACAAGTGCATCAATCATGCACCAACCTGTACCAAATAACCTGTAATCAACCTGTACCATAAACAAGTGCATCCAACCATGTACCAAGTATGTACCAATCATGTGTCAACTACTCATCGACTATGACTCATCAATATGCACTAACATCATCAAATATACACCTCATCTATGTGTCAACTCATCAACTACTTGTCTCAACCATGTACTCAACATGTACCTCAACCAAAAGCCCTCATCAATTTCATCATCCAAATCTGATTTGTAGCTCTATAATAGACCTGGTGTATATGATCACATTCCTGTAATGTATAAAGATCTGAAACTGATACAAAATGTTCTTCAGTGTATTTTATGCAATTCCTCCTGGTGTCACTACTTGAAACCTCTCAGAAAAGGAGTTATAGCAAAAATGGCATACCTTGTTGAATTCTGGCTTATTCTAGAGAGCGACCTTGTAGAGAGTGCCCTGCACGGAATATTAGTTGAATTGATATGAAACTATTACACAGCATACTATAGACTATACCCTAACCAACACATTTGGTTTCACTGAATTTGGATCTGTTATGAAGAAGTTATGACGTTTTTACCCGAAACACTTGTTTTTTACTAGTTTCGGGACTAGCCACAAACCCTATTTTCCACGGAGTGTAACTCCAAAAATACGATTACCCACAAGCTAATTTTTTTACCACAGATACTTGGATATATTTTCTCAATGGCATAGAAATTTCACGGTCTGAACCATTATAGAAAAAAAAATTATAGTGAAAATGGTGATATGACCTATAAATAACATACCTTAGAAAGCACCATCAAAAGAATTTATCCTTCCTTGCATTTCGGCCTTCTTTTCTTCACCTTCCCTTATAATTTCAGCTTAGATATCCTTGGTTACCTCAAAAACCTATAGATATTCAATATGCTCAAATGTGATTAAAATGAGAGAGTCTTGCCTCTTATTTATACTCTCCAAGTAGCTTCCTTAAAAACATCTTCTAGGTCACTTGGCTCCACTTTCCTTATTTTAGGGTTAACCCACTTCTAATTTCTCCATTAAATTTATTATTGAAATAATTTATTTTGTATTCACTTTGAATTATAATACACACATTACTTCACTTTATTATTTATCTTTTAAAATCTCTTAAACCACTTTGACTACTTTGACCTTTTGGGGCTTCTAATGACATATGAGGGTCCTCCAACTTCGTAAGGCCATAACTCTCAAACCGTGAGAAGTTATGTGACGTTCCACATACCACCAGAAATGGAATGACATGTACTATCCATATAGAATAGTATTATCTGAAAATATATCATAACTCATACCGTTATCCATCAAACAAATTTGGGTCCATTACCCAAACCTGGGGTCTCCAACTTTTCATGGCCATAACTCTCTAACCGTGAGGAGTTATGTGACGTTCCACATACCACCGGAAATGGAATGATAAGCAATATCCATCTAGGATATCATTATTCCACAATTAAGCATGAGTTCTCTTACTCCGAAAAGCGTCTTCCCGTGAGGGAATTCACCATAAGGGGACCACTTTGGAGTTCATCCATCTTTAATTCTTATCAACCATGACAACACAATAATGAGTCATCTTTTCATCAAACAATCTTGGGTACATTACCCAAACCTTTGTGTTGCGGGGATTTCTTCAAGGGTTGACATCAATGACAACCAACCTTAATCAACAGCTTCCACTTATTTATCGCTTGGAACAATAGAACTCCTTGTCATATACATCAATGTTACTCCATGGAATAACTCCAGATGATAGCAGAGTGGCCCCCCCTTGCATCAATATTTCTCCCATAGCATACCCACTACATCAATTTATATTTCAAACTACTTTTATAAATTAGGTAGTGTTAGGACTGGGGCTTGACTAATCTTTTCTTTTAGTTCTTCAAATATTTTCCATTGATTCTTACTCCATTTGAAACTCTTACCACTAGTTGTTATAGAATGAAATGATACTACCATAACTAAAAATGATGTTATGAACATTCTTAAATTATGGGAATATCCCACAAAAATCCTAACTTTTATGACATTAGTAGGAGCGGACCATTTAAGGATGGCCTCTATTGATCAAAATCTGGACCAAGGGTCAAAATTTAGCTCAAAAATCAAAGTTCTCATAATTGTCTCAAAACGAACGGGTGTGTAGGCCTCATTGTTACGAACCCAACGCAACTCGTTTGGGTTCAAACAGACGTCGGATGAGAGAGATATCGCGATCTGTTCGAATCGCCAAACAGGCAAAAAAAAATGTGTTGATTGTACAGTCCGTACGGATGCTGACGTGGCAGAGGTCGTACGATGACATGGCACGTTTGTACGCTGAGGTGGCAGATGGTGATGTGGCATTCATTTATTGGAAAATTTGGGTGAATCATGATGCGACACGTGGCATCATTTTGGTAAATGGTGTGGTGCCACGTGGCCTAGTCATGGGCTGTCACATGGCACCGTTGTAATTGGTTGTTAGTTCAAAATATTATGGAGTCTGTGGGGATCGAACCCCGGACCTCCCCCACCGTGGCATAGCCTTTGAAAATTTTGCCCTGCCAATGCACCACGCATTAGTATTTATTATATATGTGAGTTATAATTTATTTGAATTTGATCTATGTGTGGTTTGGTGCGGGGGTCGAGTCGGGGCTTAGCCCCAGCCCCCGATTTTATGTGTTTAACATGTGACCACTACACAGAGATTTGGCACACATTTTGAACGGTCAGCCCCCGGTCGTATATATAATACCATATAACCTTATCGTGTGCACGCGTGGATTTTGGATTTGGTTTCAAACGCTTACACAACCAACGCCCGCCACTTGTCATCATAACATTTGCTCTTAAAGTCTTGGCCCTTTTTATTTGAACGTGCGGTCACATGGGCCACATGACCACGGCCTTGGCGGTTAGGGGCTAGGTGCACCCATAATTGTCCTACATTTTCGCCCATTTTTTGGTTACGCGTCGGTACTAGGTTTTAGCACGAGTTTTTGCGTGTGAGCTAGGTTGGGCATTCAGAGGTGCATTTTGGTGAACCAGAGACAGCAAGCTTGAAGGAAGAAAATGGCAGGAGGCATATCTTCTTCATTTTTTATCCAAATGAGGTGCCGAAAAAGCCCAGCTAGGGGTTTTTGGATGTTCTAAATCCATTGGCACTATTTTCAAAGCCATTTGAAGACTTCTTTTGTAGGTTTTTCACCATTGAAGTTTCAGAGAGCTCGAGGGAGCTTGAAGCCCTCATTGATTGAGGTCATGCTCAGATGAGCCTATGTTTATTTTCTGTGATTGAATAATCATTTTTGGCTAATTGTTATGCTCTAAACACATTGGGATAGGTTTCAGATCGATTTGAGGACTTTTACAGGTGTTTTTTCCACAAGGAAGCTCAAGGAATCTTAAGGCCACATGTAGAAGAGGTCATGCCCGAATGAGCCAAGATCCGTTTTCAGAGTTCTATTAGTCATTTTTGTGGTTTTTATGTATTCTGAACCCAATGGTACTGTCATAATTTCCATTGGAGTTGAGCAGCATCTTGTAAAAGAATCTTTGACCAATTAATCCAAAGAGTCAAGTCCATTAAAGGAGGCTCAAGGAGATGTAGCCCAAAGAGGGGTGAACTCCTTTATCATCTTGTTCTTGTTGTGAGTGTTTTGTTGGTTATTATTTGCTACAAGTTATTGTTGTTGTTGTATTTATGAAAACAACATATTTAATCTTGCAAAGACCTCACACATAAACATTTAAAAGAAGATGCATAAACTTGACACATAATTTATCTTGCATATTTTAACACATTGAGCAAGGTCCTGTAAAGTTTTATTTTAATGAAGTAGAGGGTGCTTTCATAGCATAACAAGTCAGCCCACTATTTTCAGATCAGGTGGTATCAGAGCATAGTTTGTTTTTCTCATGTGATTGCCAATGATAGCTTGAGTTTTAGCTATTGGTATTTGTGCAAGTTTTGTGTTGAAGTTTGATATCTTGCAAGGATGGAGGAAGCTTCAAACATTGATAGTTCTCATACATCTTCATTATATAAGTTCTTTGACAAAGAGATGTTGAAGGAGTTTGTAACCATGAGAGATATGGTACAAGAGTTGTGGGAAGATAGAGAAGAGAGGATTGTTGTTGAAGAGCAGTTGATGGCCATGAAGGAGGAGAAAGATCGGCTTCTTGAAAAGTTGCATGAGATGGAGACTCGACTCCATGAGGCAAAGGAAACCCTTACCAAGTACATGCATGAACATGAGGTATGTAATGTTAGTTTATCTTCAAATTCCTCTCAAGATGAATGCTTTGGTGTTTTTGAAAATCACACAAGAGGAATAGGGTCCAAGTTATTGTTAAAAATGGGCTATGAAGGTAAAGGGTTAGGTAAGCATGCACAAGGCATTGTTGAGCCTATTGTTGTTGAAGAGAGGCCCAAATATTGGGGTCTTGGATATGAATGGAAAGATGGAGCAAATTCCAAAGTTGAGGAGACAAGGGAAAAAGTTCCAAGAACAAATTTTGTTTCAGGTTCACCTCCTCAAGAAGGCTATAAAGGTGAAAGTTCAAGAACTTTTGTTTCAAGTTCAATCCCTCAAGCATGCAAAGCTTGTGTTCAAGATGAATGCAAATGTGTGAAACAAGAGAGTTATGACAGCCATGCGGACAAGAACATTGATGTTGGTCTTCAAAGGAGAGATTGTAACTCTTCAAATTCACCTCCCCAAAGAGGCGATAAAGGTGAATGTTCAAGGTATAATTCTGTTTATCATTCAGTTGTTTTTTATTATGTTAAGCATGATAAATTTGCATGTAAAAATGGAAGAAAAAGTCCATGTACATATTGTGGTTTATATAACCATCATGTTTCAAAATGTTGGAAAAGATTGACCACTTTCAGGAAACTTTACAAGCAAAGACAACTTGAAAAGAGGATGCAAAAGATTTGCACTCATTGCCATAAGAGGGGTTATCTCATTGACCAATGTTGGACATTGCATCCAACCACTCATCCACAACACAAGAAGCAGATGGATAAAGAGATTGGTAAGAATGGAAGAGGAGATTCCATCATTGATGTGAGTCAAGATGATTCACAAGAAGACGATTTTCAGCAGAAAAAGTCACCATTGAGTTGGCTTGGTAAGAAATGGTTGGATTTCTTGAGCAAGTAAGGCTTGCATTTTCTGTTGTAGATGCATATTTCAGCCTTATGTATGCATTTTTGTTGAAAACATGACAAGTTGCAGCAGTTTATCACAATTTGTATAATGCAAGTTGCATGTGAATGCAATTCATTTGAAGGCATTCTTGTTGTTCCACAACTTCGCCAGGAGGATGTAAAAGAGGGGTATGATGTTCACTTGTTGCAACCATATATCTTTTTCATATTCAGCTCTTATGTACCCACATGTTCTGGGTTTATGTACTTATGTTTGTACTTGAAGGAGAGTTGAAGAGCTATGCACATGCATGTGTTTGTGTGTGTGTGTAAACAATCAGCTTGGTGATAGTTCATTCTAAATGATTCATGATTGTATATCATGAATGTCGACTTTTTAGTTTGGGAAGGTCGATATGTTTCAAATGAGTTTCGACTTATGTCGATGTTGTCTTGACAACTATGTGTGTCGATCATGTTTTTTGACTTATGTTTAGTCGATGGTGTTTGTTGATTTGAAAGTTGATTTTGAGTACACCGAGATGCAAGAAAATGCCATGTGCTTTGATGAAGTACAAGATGTGACAGTTTGCTTGAAGAGAAAAAAGACTTTGTTGGCATCATTTTCAGTCTTGTATAAATTTGTTTTCCAGATTGATGGTTTTCTTGGTTTGTGACAAGATGTCACAGGAAAGTTTTTGCAGCCATTGTTGAGCGAATTGTGTTGACGCCAAAGAGTTCGTAAGAGGGACTTGATTATCAATGGGAAGGTTGGCAGTCTTCGAAGCACAAAGAGAACAGTGGGTCAGCAGCAGCCAAAGAACAGTGGTTGAGGGACATAGCCAGTTGCAGTGCAAGGCATGTCAAGGTATCCAGGTGATTGTCGAAAAGACTTTTAAAGTAGAATCAGTTGATAGAACTTGAAAGCAGAAGAGTATTAAATCTCAGACAGATAATCATAAGCTTTTGTGGGTCCAAAATCCTTTCAGTGAGAAGGCGTGATCAAAATCTGGACCAGGGGTCAAAATTTAGCTAAAAAATCAAAATTCTCGGAATTTCCTCAAAATGAACAGGTGTGTAGCCCTCGTCGTCACGAACCCAATGCAACTCGTTTGGGTTCAAATGGACTTCAGATGAGAGAGATATCGCAATCTGTTCGAATCGCCAAACATGCAAAAAAAAATGTGTTGACTGTATAGTCCGTACAGTCCATATGGATGCTGACGTGGCAGAGGTCATACAATGATGTGGCACATTCGTACACTGAGGTGGCAGATGGTGACGTGGCATTCATTTATTAGAAGATTTGGGTGAATCATGATGCGACACATGGCATCATTTTGGTAAATGGTGTGGTGCCACGTGGCCCAGTCATGGGCTGCCATGTGGCACTGTTGTAATTGGTTGTTAGTTCAAAATATTATGGAGTTCGTGGGGATCGAACCCCGGACCTCCCCCACCATGGCATAGCCTTTGCAAAGTCCGCCCTGCCAATGCACCACGCATTAGTACTTATTATATATGTGAGTTATAATTTATTTGAATTTGATCTATGTGTGGTTTGGCGTGGGGGTCGAGCTGGGGCTTAGTCCCAGCCCCCGATTTTATGTGTTTAACATGTGACCACTACACGGAGATTTGGCGTGCGTTTTGAACGGTCAGCCCCCGGTCGTATATATAATACCATATGACCTTGTCGTGTGTGCACGTGGATTTTGGATTTGGTTTCAAACGGTTACACAACCAACGCTCGCCACTTGTCATGATAACATTTGCTCTTAAAGTCTTGGCCCTTTTTATTTGAACATGCGGTCACATGGGCCACATGACCACGGCCTTGGCGGTTAGGGGCTAGGCGCGCCCATAACCGTCCTACATTTTCGCATGTTTTTCGGTTAAGCATCGGTGCTAGGTTTTAGCACAAGTTTTTGTGCATGAGCTAGGTTGGGCACACAGAGGTGCGTTTTGGCGAACCAAAGATAGCAAGCTTAAAGGAAGAAAATGGTAGGAGGCCTATCTTCTTCATTTTTTGGCCAAATGAGGTGCCCAAAAAGCCCAGCTAGGGGTTTTTGGACATTCTAAATCCATTGGCATTGTTTTCAAAGCCATTTGAAGACTTATTTTGCAGGTTTTTCACCATTGAAGTTTCAGAGAGCTCGAGGGAGCTTGAAGCCCTCATTGATTGAGGTCATGCTCAAATGAGCCTATATTTATTTTCTGTGATTGAATAATCATTTTTGGCTAATTGTTATGCTCTGAACACATTGGCATAGGTTTCAGATCCATTTGAGGACTTTTACAGGTGTTTTTTCCACAAGGAAGCTCAGGAAAGCTTAAGGCCACATGTAGAAGAGGTCATGCCTGGATCAGCCAAGATCCGTTTTCAGAGTTCTATTAGTCATTTTTGGGGTTTTTATGTATTCTGAACCCAATGGTACAGTTAGAATTTTCATTGGATTTTAGCAGCAGCTTGTAAAAGAATCTTTGACCAATTAATCCCAAAGAGCCAAGTCCATTGAAGGAGGCTCAAGGAAATGTAGCCCAGAGAGGGGTGAACTCCTTTATCATCTTGTTCTTGTTGTGAGTGTTTTGTTGGTTATTATTTGCTACAAGTTATTGTTGTTGTTGTATTTATGAAAACAACATATTTAATCTTGCAAAGACCTCACACATAAACATTTAAAAGAAGATGCATAAACTTGACACATAATTTATCTTGCATATTTTAACACATTGAGCAAGGTCCTATAAAGTTTTATTTTAATGAAGTAGAGGGTGATTGCATAGCATAACAAGTCAGCCCACTATTTTCAGATCATCTATCTTTATAGGATCAATATTCAACTCACCTCCACCAATCACATGCTCCAAGTACAAAATCACACTTCTTTTTTATTATTAGCAGTTGATGTTTCCTTAGTGTCTCTAACAATTTATTCACATGTAATATGTGCTCCTCCCAAGTACAACTAAAGATCAAAATGTTGTCTAAATAAACTATGATATATGAATCTAAGAATAGATGCAACACATCATTAATTAAGCATATAAAAGTAGCTAAAGGATTACGCAATCCCAAAGGAATTACTAACCACTCATAAATACCTTGATTCATCTTGAAGGAAATTTTCCAAGTGTTTTATTTCTTGATCTAGACTTAATGATATCCAGATTTTAAGTCCAACTTGGAAGTACTTTGCATGTTTCGGATGATCGAATAAGTCATTGATTTGGGACAAAGGGTATTGATTCTTGAGAGGTGATATTGTTTAGATATCTATAGTCAATGTTCATTCTCTAGGTCCCATCCTTCTTTTCTACCAAAATGACCAAGGAATTGCATAGTGAGGAACTTAGTCTTCTGACTCCCTTCCCCAATAATTCCCGTAACTACTTCTTCATTTCATCTAACTCTAATATGGATTGTATGTATAGTCTTGTATTTGGTAAAGGGAAGTCTAGAAGTATTAACCGTATCTCGTGCGCCACTTCCTTCTTGGGTGGTATTCCTTTTGGATCTTGGAACTCTATATATGCATGCAAAAAATATTTCAATTAGCACTTCTATACTTTCGTATATCCTTCAATGGATGCCTTCACAACTATAGAATTAGTGTCTTTATAGTTTTATCTCAAGAAAATAAATACATACTTCTTGGTTGAATTGATTATAACTTATCTTGGTGTGCACTCACCAAAGAGATATTATACTTCCCCTTGCATGCAATAATGATAAAAAAATTCACCATCATTGATTAAGTGATACTAGATGGCCCTTCTCATGAAAATAGTGTCTTTCCTATACATATAAAGACTGTAAAATGCTACATCATAGACATCAAGAGCTACTACATCAACTTATATTTCATCAATAAACTTTATGTTTATAGTAAATATAAGCTTACACTGTTAACACGGTTGCGAATATAGCAACAAATTTATAAGTTTTTCATTGAGATTCCCTAAAGATTCACATAAGGTTCCTTAAAAAAAGGACAAAGTTGATGATTTTTTCATTGTGAATTGTTTTAAAATAACTTGTTTTTTAAAAAAATTTATTAAAAGATTTTTCAATAATTAAATTATTTGCAATTATATGTATTTTTGAAACTTGTGAATTTTGTTATTTTTCAAATCTTCCAAAAGAAAGTTTGAATTTTTTTTTTTAGTTTTAAAAAGCTTTTGTAAGCCAATTTTTATCTTATTTTATATACTTTAAGTCTTTTGTATGTACTCAAGTCTTTTGTGTGTTTTTCTAAGGATAAACTCAAAAAATATAAACAAATTAAAAGCTTATGTTTTTTAATAAGGGTAATAATAGATGCAAAAAATTATGTGTGTGGGGGTTGAATGCCCCTTAACTTTAACCAAAACATATCATATACAATATTTTTTTGAAATCTTATAAATTATCGTGAAAGCTTAATTATATAATAACCATATATATTTGAGAAAGATAATAAATAACATGAAAATATAAAGAGAGATAAATTTCATTAATTTTAAAATATGAATGTATCTTGTTGGGTACATGCTCATTTACATCGTTAGTGATATACTTGTGTTTTATGAATCACATGCAGACATTTTTGCATGCACCATACATCCATTTTAGGAGATGCATGCAAACACTTTTTCATGCAGTATGCATGTATCTTAGGAGCCACATGTAGACACTTTTGCATGCATCTTAAGAGTCGCATGCAGACACCCTTGCATGCAGCATGCATGCATCTAATGAGCCACATGCAGCATGCATACATCTAAGGAGCCACATGCAGACACACTTGCATGCAACATGCATGCATATTAGGATATTTTTCCTATTGTGGAATGCATGATGACTTCATGTAGAGTTCTCACTTGAGTTTAAACCGCATATTTGACCTTTTTCTTATTATTATCAACTTTTGAATTTAGTTAATTGTTGCAAGTGGGAGAGGTTGTTTTTCTACTTGAGCATGCACATGGAAATCTCAACTTAGTGCACATTACTCCTCATGTAGAGTCTTATATAGTGTACTCATTATCAAGGATTATTACATGGTGATTAGAGTTGGTTTCTTAGTCTCTTATGTGTGAAGATTGATTCTATTTTTCTCTCTCCTCTCTCTCATTTTTAATTAGCTAGTGTAGTATTTCCTTCTCACAATTAGGTCTTGGATTGTGGCTTAATCCTACATGGTATCAGAGCCATTATTATGAGGGAGTATTCACTTTTATTGCAGGTTTATAGATCAAATTGGACAACCCATAGAGAACTATAGATCATCCATTTTCTTCATTGATCTTGACACGCTTCAACTACTTGAGTGGAAGCCCAAGATAGAGCTTCTACTTCGAAGCAAGGGTTTGTATGGGGTCACCATGGGGACTGATATTGAGCCTACTTCAGCCATAGAGAATGGATGAATCCTACAAGATATTGTTCTTGAGCATCTCTTTGGATCTCCTCTTTCATGTCGATACTTGCAAGAATCCTAACGATATTTGGACAAAGTTGAAGGATTTGTTAGGCAAGCAAGACAATCGAAGAGGTCATAAGTTGGAGAATGATATACATGCATTGAATCCATGATATTTTGAGACCCTAGTACAGGACTACTTATGTAAATTTAAAACTTTTATTTCTTATGTTAAGGCTTGTTGAATTGATAAGAAAGATGAATAGTTAATCTTTTCAATTCTAACCAAACTAGGACCAGAGTATTATTTCTACACTTCTTCTTTTCATACTACCAGGTTATCTATGGGGTATACATGGAAGATTACATCCATGTATGAGTTCATGGAGTCACTTATCCATGAGCATACAAAGCTCATCCAGATAGGAGCACTCAAGAATTCCAATCATTGTGCGCTTACAGCTCAAGGAAGTTCAAAGAACAATAAGCGGATGAACAAGGGTAAGAAGTGTTAGTTTCTCATGGCATTTAGGTTAAGCATGAAGTTCATTTCATTTTAACAATTAACCATAACCATAAATGTTGCAGCAACCAAGTTCACATGAAGAAGCACCATGCATAAGAACACAAGATATATACTGGGAAACCCTTCTCAAACAAGGGAGAAAAACCCAGCCAAATCCTTTGCTATACTTTTCAAGAGAAAGACCTTTTCACCACCAAGAATATCCTAGCACACAAGAGGGTGCACAAAACCTAGAAACCCTAGCGCCCAAGAGAGGTGTGCAACTTTGACCAAGAAATGTTCTTTCTCAAATTTCCAAAACTTGCGAGTGTGTGTCTACAAATGAAATATTTCATCTTACTTATATTAGACTTATCCTATCAACTGAAGTGTCTATTGGCACAATAGGGCCGACCTCACTTAGACATATTAATTTTGTATTAGTATATTAATTAATATTAATATTAATTATCTTTTACAATTTATCTTTAGACACAATAAGATAGGGCCGACCTATACCCTTTACACAATAACTAGGGTTACAGGTAGGTTTGACTCTTGAACAATATATAGCAAAGGATTTGATACACCCTCTAGTTCTCATCCACTAGGGGCCACATCCATAGGGATGCCATAGACCTGAGTCACTGCATTACACAGATGAGCTAGGTCCTCATGCGTGCACTTATGCTCATCCATAGTCGTGTCTACTCTACAGATCTGCTTTCTTGCTACCACCGACAAGAGGATCATCTGGAGTCTTCACATCAAATCTGTTGTTGTTCATAGGAGGCCATCACATCATCTTCGTTCTTATTCTCATGATGATGTGCCCAACACTTTTCAAGATTTCTCTAACTCAACAGATTGCTCTTACATTATATAATCATCGAGAGTTCTTCTCTCTCACATCATGGAGGAGGCCATATACATTCCTAGCCCCTATCTCAGGCTGGAACAACGAACCCTTTATTCGGGGCTTTCTCTCAGGTTTGTAAGTTGAGAGTAAGACTTCACATAGCTACTATATTCCACATCTCACAGGTTTATAGACTCAAGGATGTCTCCTATAGCTGCAATCATTAACACTCCCTATCATCTAGGGAGGTATTCTCCATAAAGCCAAGTCTCATGCCGATGTACTCTGAGTTTTTTTTTGGCTAAGGTCATCCATACTCCCTCTTAATCTAGGAAGGAGTTGTTCAAGTCTGCTTAGGTGTAGGAAGGTATTGCAAGCATACCATATTTCTTCTCTATCATATCTCTTATATGAAGGTTGCCTTGAATTTTTAATTCATAATTTGGAAAAAACCATTCACAGGTTGCCTTGAATTGCATAGAAATCCCTCATTATTCTATAAACACCAAATGCTAGATTAAAGTTCTTCTAAGTTTCAGAGAGAAATTCTTGGACATTGGAGTTCAGTGTGCTTGTTGCATGGTCTCATAAAGTGTCTATCTTGTTGCTTCTTCAAATGAATAAAACAACTAACATCTCTAATTTCTAAAAAAGGAAATCAATGCGTTGGAAAGAGATAATTATTTCCTAATGAACATAGTTGTTTAACATGGTGCATATTTAGTTGTAAATTGTGATGCTCAGAATGCCCCAGTAAATATAATTGTACAAGTTTTTTTCACTAAAGAAGTGAAGGCAATCTTTGTGCTTGGTGGTCATCACTTACAGTTTAAACTCATATTTTTTATTTCTTCCTAAAAATAGGTCTATTGCTTCAGAAGTATCAACCTGATATAGTAATTGAAGCAATTCAAACAATTTTTGTTGCACAAGGTATATATTTCTAGCCATTACTCTAAAGTAAAATATATCTTTGTATGCATGGACTTCAATGTTCCTTTTGGTTTAAGTTTTGGATTTTTATTCCATTTCATGGATGCATAATATAAAGATACCAATATTTATGTGTGGAAAGAGTTTGCTATGCTGGGAAGAAAAAAATTTCATTTTTTTTGATAATGGTGCACTCCAATCCAAGTATGTGAATGTTATACCTGCTAGATATAGTATGTACAATGAGCATCTATTGCAGTGTTTCTTCAAGTTGAAGCATTCCTATTTATATAAGAAGAGCATAAACAATGTTTTAAATGGATTTCCATACTACAAGGTGAAACTTTTGACATGTGTAAATGATATTATTTCTTAATATCAAAAAAATTGTATCCAGTGCATTGTGTTTGACAATGAGATGAAGGTATTTGTTAAGGCTAAGACTAGTCTCCAAAATCCAAGAGTTGGTAACAATCTAAGACTAAGGCTAATATCACTCTCGCGAAACAAAGTGGAACAGAGTGAAACAGAGTGAAGAATTGAAGCCAAAATTATTTACATATGAGACTTTGTGCAAAAATATTGTATATGGTTTGAATGACAAAACAATGCCCACAAGAAAATAACATTTATCTCATAATTAGATAATTACATCATACTTATATTTTGGATATGACCAAAGATTTTCAAACAACATTAGGGTATTACATTGCAAAATTTTTCCCATATGTCAAAACTAATTCTCCCAAAATTGCCTTAAACTTGTACTTGGCCAAACCATACATACCAAGAACCAAGCCATAATTTTTATTTGATTGAATTCTCCTTAACGTTGGCCACTATCAATGTTGTACTTACTTCTTATTCAGGTTGCATGTTGGTCTTTCTTGCAATGGCAATAGAACCAAGCCAGAATTTGTATTTGTCTGAATTCTCCTTAACATTGGCCACTATCATTGTTGTATTTAGTTGTTTTACTATCATGATATCTCTACAATCCAAGGACCAAGATCTATAATCAAGTGTCAAGAAGGCGTTGTTATAGGATTATAAATCCTCCTATGATTTTTACATAAATAATAAGTCCATATTCTAGAAGATTCCAGAGATATTTGTACTTTAGGTGCACCACAAGGGATTAATGTTGAGTAATTCAACTTGGGCACACTCTATGATCATGTCAACAAGGGTCACTTGGTTTTATCCCTTTAAAAGTGTGGATGCACATATATCAAAGATAAAAGCATGTTGGTCATAGAAATTAGGGAAATCTGATAAGTTTTTGGACATTTCTCCAATTCCATATTAAATAGACCATTGGAAAATGCATTCTAGAGATAAAAATGTTAGGTACATGCATTTCAAAGTCTAGTAATAACCCTCTTGCAAGAGTGACATAATCCTAGCTTCTCATAATACTTGTAGATACTTGTAGACTGCAACATTGGTGTTGAATTTAATGCAGTTGCAAGAGACATTCTCCTTGGAGGATGGCTTAAGACCCTAGTTGTGGACTAGAGCCCCTAGTACACTCTTGGGGTTCTTGGTATGGGACCAAGTAGTTAGTTCCATGGAAAAAGACTCTTGTGAGGGCCCCCAGTAGATGATTAGGATTCTTGGTCTGGGACCAAGAGGCGAAAGACCCTTGTGAGGGCCCCCACTAGATGACTGGGGTTCTTGGTCCGGGACCAAGCAGCAAAAGACTCTTGTGAGGGCCCCTAGTAGTTAACCAGGGTTCTTGGTCCGGGACCAAGAAGTATAAGTCCCTAGATATGTTCTAGGGTACCCATGTCTAAAGCATGGGTTGATCCTCGATCTTGTATCTTGGTGGTTAAGACCCCAGATTTGTTCTGGGGCAACCTGGTCTTTGATCAGGGAGATCTTGATGTAATCCTAAGATATGTTGGTATGTGATCCTCTTCCTCTCTCCTAGGATTGTCCGCAAGACCTATGAGAGATTATGAAGATGAGCATGACCACATGAGGGATGTATCCCATATGCAGTGATGATAAAGTTAATTGGTCACCTTGAAGAAATATATGGACATGTGTTGCCACTAAGAAAACCTCTCCTAAACCCCTTGCTTGTTCTTCGTTGAGTTTGAGTTTGATTGGGGTTTGTATTTTTTGTTTTAAGGTTTAATAAGAAAAATGTTAATTAATTTTTAACTATAACATATTCAATTAATATTTATATTAATTAAATATGTTATTTTTAATTATATTTTTATTAGCCTAGCCCTATCCTAAAAGTGTAAATAGAAACCCTTCCCCCCTCACTTTTACTTACACTCACTCTTTCCTTTCTTTTCA
>ML813476.1:5841-19941 GCA_009831015.1 Picea engelmannii | reverse complement strand
TTTTGGCCCCTTTCTTTGTTGTTGTTGAGTTCTTATGTTGTTGCCTGAGGCCTTGATTGAGGGTTGTTGTATGTTGAAGGTTTCTATGTGTGAGGGTTATGTTTCCGCCCTCTCCTCCTGTCAGTCCAGTGCTACCAGCCCTCTCCTAAGTGGTTTCCATCCCTCTTATGTGAGTAGATCTGGAGCATGCTTAGGCCTCAGCCCTACTGCTGGGTAGTTAGGGCTTGAGATAGGATTGTTGTCTTGATTTGAAGCTTCCAAGCCTCCTCCTTCATTGATGTCATATTTTTCTTTCATATTGTTGGCTGAAATGAGGTTTTGCTTACAGTATTTCTATTGGGGCTTGCTTGTTGTTGTGTGAGGTTTTCTACGGTGGCATATCAATTCTCTTTCTCATTGAAAAGAGATATAACCCTTTGATGTATATCCATGACTCTCAAACTTATCTGAGCATAAAAATAGTGGCATACCATCCCTTGTATGTGTCATGCTCTTCTTCAGTGCACAGAGGTAAGTTGCTAATTCAGTTTTATTTTATTTTTTATGTACTGATCTATTGATTAGCATACTCAGGAATAAGTCTTATGGTTCAGATCTAATTGCTAAGAAGTATTTCTATGGATCATTTGTTTTATTTGGTCAGAAATAACACTACTGTTCAAATCTATTAGTTTTGCTAACTCTGAAATTTATTCATTGTTTAGATCTGGTTGTTTTGATCATTCAGGAATAAATCTATTGTTCAGATCTAACTCATAAATTTACCTATAGTTTAGATCTGGTTGTCTTGCTTACTTAGAAATAAATGTATAGCTTAGATCTAAGCTTATTTTCAGATCTATTGTCTTACTATATTTCTGCTCTAAGTTTGATTTTGATTTTTATGCTCTTGTTGTTCTATCTATCAGAAATTTTTAAAGAAAGTAATTTTCTATTTTTCTTCCCTAATTCTAACAATTGAAAATATCTTGCACTGGTTATTTGATATATGTGATTGTGTGAGTTCTTTATTCTTTCACTTGTTTTGGGAACTTTGTAGACTATGAGTTCGATGAAGACTTCAGAGATGAATTATCACTATGGAGTTTTTTTGTGTTGAGGAGGCATCAAATGCAGCCAACAAGCATATAAATACTTATAGTTTGGAAGAATGAAGCGAGGTCATCCCTAACTTTCTGAATAGGAATAGGTCGACCTGAACAATTTTGATTGGAAAAGTTGGCCTTTGAAAATATTTAGAATAAATTCATCCCTTGATCAAATGCCTCCTTTAAAATAGTAGAAACCCCCATTCCAGGTAGATTTAGAACAAATACCTGAATTAGACACTAAGTTGAATTTGTTTTCTCTTGAGCACTAGATATCTTAGTCACATGGAGTAAAATATTTGCTACATAGAAGCACAACGAACCTGCAAGAAGCGCAGCAAAAAATAGGGGTCAAAGACGAGATGATATATCTTTAAACATAATAATTGTGTATAAAATGAGCGAAATTTTTGTATATGAATATGTTTTGGAAATAAACCTCTTTCAGTTTCCCAAATTTCTACACCATTTATTCATAATATTCTCTGCAAAAAGATGACTAAAACAGGCCTTTGCGCATTCATAAAAATAGGTTGTAAAGACGTGCATGGATATCTCTCTGTAACACCTGTGTAAACATTGATATAGGTTGTTGTACTTTGTTGTATTATGAATAAAAACCTCCTCCATTTTCCCAAGATTCATCTCTAATGGGCCACAATCTTCTCTGCAAACAAGTGACTAAAAAGGGAAAAACTCTGATATTTTTGCACAATCAAAGTGCAGTCAAGTGCCAAATTTGGTTTTTGGAGAGGCATGTTGAACCTTCTTGTAGATTAATAGATGACTTGGAGTATGGAACATGCTGATGTAACTCTTATACACTTTATCAAATTAAGACTCTTTGTCAAATTGATACTCTTTGCCTTGGGACTAGACAAATTTTGCTAGAATAGACCAAAATTTGACTTTTGATTTTTTACTAACTTGCAAGATTAACAACTCTTGATTACTATGGAACATAGAACCCTAAAAATTTCCACATGTTTTAATCATTGCATCCTTGAATATTGTAAGAAGTATTTCATCAAAAGCATCAATATTACCACGATCATATGTGTTGACATAATCAGATGTTATTCTTAGTTCTTTTCTTAGCTCATGGACTAAGAAGTCTTTCATCAAAAGCATAAATATTACCACGTTCATCTGTGGTGTCATGATAAAATGATATTCTTAGCTCTTTTCTTAGCATTCACTGAAGAATCAGCTGCAGACACTACAAAGAACTGTCAAAAGTTGGGAAGAACACAAAACAATTTGTTTGCCAATACCCTGTAGCGTGACAACATCAAGTCAAGAATCTATAACAATATATATTATGTGGTCATATCCAACAGGTAAGTTCGACATCTCAGATACCCCACTCTATCTTCTATACAGAGCATTCTACAAATTGTAGGTTTGGTCCTCTTATGAGCTTGAGAACAAGCAACACTTAATTGCAATCTTCAAGAAAAAATGATGCTAGCAATGACTCAAACTAAAAGCACCAAATATTTGCAATCCAAACTCAATCAATTCAGTATTATTTAGGCATGGATACCATTCCCATTCCCATTTGAGCGGCATCTAGGAGGTGGATTCCTTTTCATAAAACCATTAACCATGAAGAATTTTATGACTGAAATCTAAATGTTGATGTTATTTAGAGCGCTGGTATCATAATTATGATCGCAAACTTGATAATAACATATGAAATTGGTTTTAGGCTTCTTACTATTATGGATCCTAGGAACTGCATTAGCATCATTCTAAAATACTGTAACAATAGGCCTAGTATGACCCATACTACGAAGATAACAACAATGAATTGATAAACTGAGAATTCTAACCCAGCCCCAAAATATCCAAGTGCAGTATGGATTTTGTAATTGACCACAATGTATGTTAAAAATCAGACCATGGTAAGCATATTCTACACTCAAGGATTTAACCCAAATTCTAGATAGATTAAAACTGAAAACACTAATTAAAACAACTATAGAGTATGTTAACCGATAAACACATACCGCTGATAATATGAACAATAAAAATGTGTGTCTGAACTCCTAAAACAAAATATATATTCTACAAACATAAATATTAAACTCACAAAACAAAAGCTCAAATATCTAGCTCACTCACTTTCTCAGTGGTGGTTCTGACTCCCTTCATCTCTTTTACAGAATAAGAGACAACAAAAGATACAATGTATTTGGATACATGCAAGAAGTGCCCCATGTCTGGTAGAGTCAAACCCTAACCCTAGTTAATACAGCTAGTGTGCCCTCTTTCATGAATAAAAGTGCCAGAGTTAGTGTGCTCCAACATGGGGATAACTGTGGCATGTATGCATGCACACTCCTCTTTGGGATATGTTCCCTCAGTTAGATCCTCATTCAAGCACTCTAACTAAACTGAAATAGAAACTGAAAATGATTGATTCCTTTTAAAGGTTACAAATGCTTGTAGATTAAGTTGAATGGATGGAGAGTTCGAAATCTTGTGATTGTGGATTCCTTCAGACCTGTAGAAGATGTTTCGAGATCTTAACTCCTATAGAATATTTCCAGCATAAAGAGCAGAACTCATTGAAGCAGATTTAGGGTCTGAGTTGAAGATCCTAATTGTTATTTTCTGATAGCAAATCTTAGCCACAGGGAAGAACACATTCACCAGTATGAAATAGGACCATAAAGTGTTACTCAAGCGATCTGGAAAATGCCAACCATAGTACTAGAACAATTGACACTATTTTACCTCCAAAGGTTCATAGTCGCATTTGTTATTGTGTACTACATGCTAGTCTCATTTGTTAGCTATGCAAGATTGTTTCAACAATAAGAAATGGGACTATCAATAAATTGGATTCTTCTGAAATGAGATAGCCATGCATGATTGTTTCAACAAGAGGATTTGCAAGGTAATTTTAATGGTTAATTCCATTAGACTGAATACTTGGGTATTAGCAACAATTTATTGTTTGAAAGTAGACTTCATTCAGTACAATGCATATTTCAACAACATCATTGTGATTACAATTTAGTTGTCACTACCACTTACTTCCATAAGCTTTAGCTTTATTCTACAACTTAGATTTTTCATCAAACCCGCATTCCCCATTTTAGCCAAAACCCATGGCCATACAAGCTCCACCCCATGCTAAACATTGTTTATAGGCATGCCAAGGATGAATGTTTGTTTGTGTACCAGTGAATAAAATCAACAGAGCCTAGACACCATATAATTAGTTGGGTTTTGGAAAAGCTTGAGTACTTCCAAAACAATTTCTCTGGTGATAATATATGTAATTTTTGCATAATGGATAGTTATTAGATCACCATAATGGTTCTATCTTGGAGTATTCATTGCTTGAGGGATTAAGTTCTAAGTTGTTTTTGGATACATTTATGTTGTGTTTTCTTAATCTACACCCTAAGTTATTTTCTATGATTCATGTAAGCATTTGGTGGTTTTCCTTTTTGGGTGTATGTTTTCTCAGATAATTTGGTTTCATAAAAAATATAAGAAATATAAATGTTAGGTATAGATATACAAGATGGCATAATAACCCTTACTAAATCTACATATCTTGTAGTTCATGCTTAATTATGGAAGTCTAACTGAGACTATCATCATCGCCATCATGGAATGACTTAATTGTTTTACATTTCTTATCTCTTAGAGTTTTTTGCACATAAGAATAATTTTATATGAATAATGACCATGATATTAATATTTTTGTGCCTAGATGTTGTTGTTTCTAACATTTGTTTAAATATCATTGTTTCTTGTTGTTAGTTGTTCATATGCGTGTTTTTAACATCATGTACATATGTTTATCATTTTGGCATTCTCTACTTGTTGTTTAGCAATTTGATAGGCTATGATTTGTTTTGTATATATGTGTGTTCTTCTTGTTTTCATGCTAATTAGATGACATATAGATTCATATGTTCTAACAATGTATTTCTAATTTGGTCTTAGGTTGGACAACTAGGTAGACATATCGTGAATCATTTCTCTTAATTAAGTTATTTTTATTTAAATATCCTATAGAAGGCGAACATAGAATTGAAAATATTTTACACCAAGGGAAGCCCTACATATCATTGGTGTGATATACAAAGCTCTAGTGTCATTGGTGTGGGGTATACAAAGCTCGAGATGTCTTTGGTAGTGTATACAAAGTCTTTTAACAAAACGTTGTCAAGTTTTGTCTCATAGAAATCCTTTTAATGGAATTTGGGGAACCCCTCAGTGGAAATTCTAAGCGCATGCCTTGAGGGAATTGTAATTCTAGTGGCCACTAAACCTACCACTCCCTTGGAAAATCAAAATTGTTTTAGAAGTGAATAGGTGAACCCTAACAAACATAATAAGAACCCTGACAAACACAACCCCTGATGCTTGCAACATTGTTTGGAGGAGGGACAAACTATGTTTCTTTCCTAAACATGTAAAATGAGTATATTACAATTTAATGAATATATTTTCCTATTATTATATATGGTTTTATACTTTATCAAAAAATCCACCAAGACTTCATCATGTTTTGTATTTTAGTAAAAGATTCGCCAGGATTTTACAAGTTTTTATAATTCAGTGAAAGATTCGCCAGTATTTTACAAGATTTTATAATCCATTGAAAGATTCACCAAGATTTTACAAGATTTTATAATTGACTAAAAGAATCGGCAAAAACATATATATACATATTATATTATTGATAAAATAGCCTTCAATTTTTCCTATGTATCATGGGGGTTCACCCATTTATTATACATATAAAATTAGGGGGGGTTCTTAAAATCATCCTTGAATAACAGCCTCCAACATTACCATATTCATCCATCGAACACATAATCAACATAGCAAATGATAGGAATAACATCAATTTATATTATTCCCATTCAAACAATGGCATACATGGACCAAGAGACTCATATTTCATTAGGAATAGTGCCATGTGCTCTCATACATTCTATAGGTAATGCATTACAATGTTCCATGTGTTTTCTCTCAGACTCTACACATAATACTAAGATGAATCTATCACTGACTACTTACAAAACTTGTTCCAACCACGAACAAAATTAGATTGACAACAAGACTCAAGCAAAAACTAGCCAAACCAATTTCTCTTCTCTACTCTGCTCGAGACCTCAAACTCTCTGAAATCCAAACTCAGAACCTAGAACCCAGAAAAAAGAACTCAAAAATTTTATCTATGTCTTCACTGCTCCTTTTTCTTTCCTTCTCTATTCTAGTGCTCTGTCACTTTCACCTCTTCTCCACTCGCACTGTTGACTGTCAATTTTGCACGATTCTACCACGTGCATGTAGCCCACATAGCCTCTTTGTAATCATGGAAGTCTTAACTAACTTTCCATCTCATCCCTTAACTACTCCACAGTCTCTCGTACTTCCCAAGTTAATCATTCACAAAGATTCTCGGATATTTTCTTCTTGATTTGGCGTGCATGCAATATCTTCTTGATTCTTGGCATGTATTGTGGGACTTTTGACTAGCACACGTGCCTTATTTCATCCATCGTGTAGTTTTTTATGTGTGTAGAAAACTGTAGTACGCACACAATTGTTCTTGTGTGTGTGTATAATATTTATTCCAAAACTTTGGGTGTCAACACTTACCACTTCAAAACAAATCTCTCGTATACACGATAGCCCACTAAACAATCAAAGAGAGGATAATATTATCTACTTACTAACCTTGGTTGTAGTGTTTGACACATGTTAGATGTGCTTTTCAAAAAAGAACTCCTTGTTACTAATGGATTTATCTCTCATTAATTAATTCCTTGTTCAATTATGTGGCTTTGGAGAATTAATTCTCCAAACCTAAACCAAGGCCCTGTTATAACAGAATTTGTACTTGTGAAAATCCCCACAAGATACCTATAATGTTTAACAATTAGAAGTCTCTACCACTGTCACCTAAGTAGATACTTCCCTTGTTTTAGTGATGGAAGGAGGACCAACATAGGGGAGGCTTCCCTAGTGACATCAATGGATCAAGTAGCAAGATTAGCCAAGCTTACATCCCCCTATCTTAGTCACTTAGATGTTAGGTGCTAGGTCTAGGAGAGGTGAAGAGGAAAATGAGGTAACCGGTTCACTTGTGCAAAAAAATAAACAATCTAAAGCATATAATAGACAATTACCAAGTTATATAGCTCATTAATCACCTTTAGACACTAGATAATCATTAAAACCAATTGTTGTTGCAAATTTACAAAAGTGAAACAATGTATAACATCAATGAATATTTTGTAATATCAATAGGTAAAAGAACCCGGAAAATTAGCAATTGTGCATGAGAATTAAGCCTACAACAAGTGTGATAATATCCAATTATTAAACAATGATTCTGAGTGTTTTTAGATACAATATTAAGTAAGTATGCAACAATTAATTCAATCCCTAGTGGTTGTGGCAAACATTTGTAACAACAACAATAAATATAATTTGTTTGCTAGGGTTAGATTTAGTGAAGTTAGTCAAATCACTTTGGGAGAGAGAGTAATGGTTTTAAGAGTGTTTTCATCACCAAGAGAGATCTAGACTAGTGTCATTGAATTTCTAGGATTATTGAGTCAAGATTGCAACACTTTGAAGAAAGAGTTAGATAGTCAATAAGATTGAGGTATTAAACCCTAAGGTGCAAATTCTCTTGGGCCTTATGACTAAAATCTATAAGAAAAAAAATTCCTAGGGTGCAAATCCTTTTGGGCCCTACATGTCATTTTTCATCCTTCTTGATGATCTAGTTCAAGGATCAAAATAGACTAAGATCAAAATCCTAAGGTGTGAAGCCTCTTGGGCCTTAGGCCTTTGAATCCTAGCAAAAGAAAAGGTATCTTAATGCTTTCACCAAAACTTGGACAAACAAAAGTATTGAAGGAGAGAAATCCTTATGTCTCATTCCCAAGGTTTGACTAGAACAAAGTAACATGCAACAAGATAGCAATTATCACATTATAACATACATAAGAAAATATATCAATTTAAATCAAATTACTTAGTTATCTAAGTCATTATGCCAATAGAAACCATAGTTTCAACAAGATATCATCCAAGCAATGAAAAGCATCCACAAACAATGCTTCTCCAAAGGTGTGCACTATATCCAAGAAGACAAGGAGAGTAGAGCGAAACTTTTCAAGAGCTCTCCTTTACAAGTGTGAGGATTTGTGATGATGAAAAATGATTTGAAGTGTTGGCCTTATTTATATAAGATAACCCTAGCACTTTTGTCCACATAATTGAGTAAAATTTCAACAACATATGCTAGTAGTGGGGTCGACCCTTAAAAATAGCCTCTACAATGATAACACACAAAAACAATAAATGATATGGTCACACATGTGGTGACCTCAAGCCCTCAAGGGCATGGAGAAGGCCTCCAAAGGCCACATTTCATGATCAAGGAGTGCAAGCAAGGTGAAATCCATCATCAAGAGCCCTGTCACATCATGTGGTCTCCAAGTGGCACCAAACCCCAATCATCTCCATCAAACCCTAACATGATGTCATCATCCAAAAGGCCCAACATCAAAGGTGTAAAGGATGGAATCCAAGGTGGAGGAGGTTGTATGTCTTCTTTGCACATCATCCAACCATCTATGAGTGCAATTTCCTCCATCCAATGCATGGTCTCTGGGGTGTAGAGCTGATCTGAAAATAGAAGGCTGACTTGTTATGCTATGCAAGCACCCCTACTTCATTAAAATAAACTTTACAGGACCTTGCTTCATGTGTTAAAATATGCAAAATAAACTTATGTGTTAAGTTCGTGCTTCTTCTTGTAAATGCTTATGTGTGAGCAAATGTTCTTTTAAATGGTTATATATGTACTTGCAATAAATACACAGCAACACAACTTGCAGCAAACAAACCATCAAATGCACAACAAGAACAACATGATAAAGGAGTTCACCCCCCTCCGGGCTACATCTCCTTGAGCCTCCATAATGGACTTGGCTCTCTGGGATTAATTAGTCAAAAGTTCTTTTACAATCTGCTTCTCAACTCCAATGGAAAAACAGACTGTACCATTGAGATCAGAACACATAAAAACCTGAAAAATGACTAATAGAACTCTGAAAACGGATCATGGCTCATCCGGGCATGACCTCTTCTACATGTGGCCATAAGCTTCCCTGAGCTTCTCTTTGGAAAAAAAAACACCTGTAAAAGTCCTCAACAGCCTCTGAAACCTATCCCAATGTGTTCAGATCATATCAATTAGCCAAACATGATTATTCAATCACAGAAAACAAACATAGGCTCACCAAACCATGTCCTCCATCAAAGAGGGCTTAAAGTTCCCTGGAGCTTCCTGAAACTTCAATGGTGAAAAACTTGTAGAAGAAGTCTTCAAATGGCCTTGAAAATAGCACCAATGGATCCATCACATCCAAAAACCCCTGGCTGGGCTTTTACGGCACCTTAATCGGCCAAAAACTGAGAAAGTTAGACCTCCTCCATTTTCCTCCTTCTACTTTGCTGGAACTGGTTCTACAGAACGCACCTCTGTGTGCATGAACCTGGAACACGCTCCCAAAACGCGTTATAACCTGGCACCGGGTGCAACCGCGCCAACGGTGAAAACCGTAGAATGGTTAGGGCGCCTCCAGCCCCCAACCGCCTAGCACCTGGGCACATGGACAGTTACAATATGACCTCCGGCTAAAAGCAAAAGTTGGTTAATGGTTTTAAAACCGCGCTCCAACTCGGGGTCACATGCATTACATATAAAAGAACCATGGGTTATACCAACCCCACGCACCAAACAACCGCGCGCCATTGAACGGAGGTCACACATGGTATAATAAAACCAACGGTCGGGTTATATGTTTCAAACCCCCGCGCATTACACAATGGGTAATATATATTATATTACATGCTTTTGAAATGACCGCCAAACATTACATTACATGCGCGCGCATATGTTTATAACATATGGCTATATACTATGGTATAAAACCATGGGTCGGGGCTAGGCTCCGGCCCGCCCCCTTTCCAATTATTACAATGCACAAACATGAATATAATGTAATCCGCATATCAAACAAGAAACACAAGGCGGTATAACAGTCGGCGGATGTGTGTTAAGGCTTACATAAAGGGGGGGGTCTTGGGGTCGAACCCCGCGGACTCCCACATTTTACACAATCAACCAATGAACCAATATCCATTAAACGGGTGCCACGTGGCAGCCCTTCATTGGGCCACGTGGCACCTTTCCATTCGCCTAAAATATGCCACGTGTCACCATAATATTCGCCCAAAGTTAACCAATCGAAGATTGCCACGTCGACTGTACGGTCACCATGTCATCATGATGGTACGGCCCTCCACGTGGTTGTACGGACTGTACGGACAGGTACAGTTAGCATCCCAAATTTTTGCCTGTTTGGCTTGGCAGACAGATCACGATATCTCCTCCATACGGACTCAGTTTGCGAAAGTAAATATACCGTCGAAATCAGGAAGACGAGATGGATGCAATGGCATAGTTTTCGTCGCATTCCGAGCACTTTGAAATTTGAGCAAATTTTGACCCCCTGGTCCAGATTTTGATCACACCTTCCCACTGAAAGGCTTTTGGACCCACAAAAGCTTATGATCATCAATCTGCTTTCAAGTTATATCAAAATCCTTTCGACAATCACCTGAATACTTTGACATGTCGTGCACTGCAACTGGCTATGTCCTTCAACCACTGCTCTCTGGCTGTTGCTGACCCACTGTTCTCTCTGTGCTTGGAAGAATTCCAACCTTCCCACTAAGAATCAAGTCCCTCTTTCGAACTCTTTGGCATCAACAAAATCAACTCTCCAATGGCTGCAAAAACCTTCCTGCGACATCTTGTCACAAGCCAAGAAAAACCATCAATCTTGAAAACAAATTATACAAGATTGAAAATGATGCCAACAAAATATTTTGTTCTTCAAACAAACTGTCGCATCTCGTACTTTATCAAAGCACATGGTGTTTTCAAAATCAACTCTCAAGTCAATAAACACCATCGACTAAACACAAGTCGAACAACATAGTCGTCAGAAAATCATCAACACCAGTCGAGACTTATTGAAACATCAACCTTCCCAAACTGACAAGTCGACAAACATGATATAACAATCATGAAATGATCATGAATCACTCATGATGAACCATCACCAGGTTCGCTGCTTACACACACATAAAAACAAATGCATGTGCATAACTCCTCAACTCTCATACCAGTACAAACATAAGTACATCCCCAAAACATATGGGTACTTAAGAGTTGAATGCAAAATATAAATGGCTGCAACTTATCATGCTTCCTGTAAATGCACACATAACACTGAAAAGTGCATTTACAACAGAAAAAACGCAAGCCTCACTTACTCAAGAAATCCAACCATTTCTTACCAAGCCAACTCAACAGTGACTTTTTCTGCTGAACATCGTCCTCTTGTGAATCATCTTGACTCACATCGATGATGGAATCTCCTCTTCCATTATCTTTATCCATCTGCTTCTTGTGTTGTGGATGAGTGGTTGGATGCAACGTCCAACATTGGTCAATAAGATGAACCCGCTTCTGACAATGAGTGCAAATCTTTTGCATCCTCTTTTCACGTTGTCTTTGCTTATAAAGTTTCCTGAAATTGGCCAATCTTTTCCAACATTTTGAAACATGATGGTTATACAAACCACAATATGTACAAGGATTCTTTCTTCCAAATTTATCATGCTTAACATAATCAAATGCAACTGAATGATAAGCAGAATTATACCTTGAACATTCACCTTTATCGCCTTTGTGAGGAGGTGAAGCTGAAGAGTTACAAGCTCTCCTTTGAAGACCATCAACAGTGTTCTTTTCCTCATCATTGTCACAACTACATTTGCATTCATCTTGAACACAAGCCTTACATGTTGAAGGGATCGAACTTTCAATAAAAGTTCTTGAACTTTCACCTTTAAAGCCTTCCTGAGGAGGTGAACTCGAAACAAAGTTTATACTTGGAACTTTTTCCCCTGTCTCATCGACTTTGGAATATGCTCCATATTTTCGTTCATAACCAAGACCACAATACTTAGGTCTTTCTTCAACCACAATAGGCTCAACAATGCCTTGTGCATGTTTGCCCAAACCTTTACCTTCATAGCCCATTTTTAACAACAACTTGGACCCTATTCCTCTTGTGTGACTCTCAAAACCACCAAAAAATTCATCTTTAGAGGAATTAGAAGATAAACTAACACTGCATACCTCATGTTCATGCATGTACTTGGTAAGGGTTTCCTTTGCCTCATGGAGTTGAATCTCCATCTCATGCAACCTTTGCAAAAGCTGGTCTTTCTCCTACTTCATGGCCATCAACTGCTCTTCAAGGGAAATGTTCTTATTCCTTTCTTCATACATCTCTTTCATCAAATCTCTCAAAGTTATAATTTCTTCTTTAGATAATGAAAATGTATGAGAACTATCAATACTTGAAGCTTCTGCCATCCTTGCAAGATATCAAACTTCACACAAAAATTTGCACAAAAACCAATAGCTAAATCTCAAGCTATCAATGAAAAACACATGAGCAAAACAAACTATGCTCTGATACCACTTGATCTGAAAATAGAAGGTTGACTTGTTATGCTATGCAAGCACCCCTACTTCATTAAAATAAACTTTACAGGACCTTGCTTCATGTGTTAAAATATGCAAAATAAACTTATGTGTTAAGTTTGTGCTTCTTCTTGTAAATGCTTATGTGTGAGCAAATGTTCTTTTAAATGGTTATATATGTACTTGCAATAAATACACAGCAACACAACTTGCAGCAAACAAACCATCAAATGTACAACAAGAACAACATGATAAAGGAGTTCACCCCCCTCCGGGCTACATCTCCTTGAGCCTCCATAATGGACTTGGCTCTCTGGGATTAATTAGTCAAAAGTTCTTTTACAAGATGTTTCTCAACTCCAATGGAAAAACAGACTGTACCATTGAGATCAGAACATATAAAAACCCGAAAAATGACTAATAGAACTCTGAAAACGGATCATGGCTCATCCGGGCATGACCTCTTCTACATGTGGCCATAAGCTTCCTTCAGCTTCTCTTTGGAAAAAACACCTGTAAAAGTCCTCAACAGCCTCTGAAACCTATCCCAATGTGTTCAAAGCATATCAATTATCCAAACATGTTTAAGCTCTCGGTCACCTAGTCCTTCATATGACCACGCGCAAAATAAAAAGGAGCTTCGTTCAAGAGGGCGAATGACACAGTGACAAGTGTCTAACCACCGGTTGGTTGTAACCGTCCAAAACAAATTTAAAAAATCCGCACGCATATGGTTATGGTCACATGTGGTTACATAATACAACATAACCAAAACATGGCTTAACAAATAAACCGTGCGCCATTGAACGAAGGTCACACATGGTATAATAAAACCAACGGTCGGGTTATATGGCACACAATATATAATGGTCGGGTTATATGTTTCAAACCCCCGCGCATTACACAATGGGTAATATATATTATATTACATGCTTTTGAAATGACCGCCAAACATTACATTACATGCGCGCGCATATGTTTATAACATATGGCTATATACTATGGTATAAAACCATGGGTCGGGGCTAGGCCCCGGCCCGCCCCCTTTCCAATTATTACAATGCACAAACATTAATATAATGTAATCCGCATATCAAACAAGAAACACAAGGCGGTATAACGGTCGGCGGATGTGTGTTAAGGCTTACATAAAGGGGGAGGACCCGAGGTCGAACCCCATGGACTCCCACATTTTACACAATCAACCAATGAACCAATAGCCATTAAACGGGTGCCACGTGGCAGCCCTTCTGATCCAGGTGGATATTGGTGGCCACCCACCTTTTCCGACTGGCTCAAAACAGTTTTCTGGCAATTTTGGCAATTTACTATTTTTAGCAGGTTTTAACTTTCGGGGCCATTTTGAGGGCCTAAATGAAGGTTTTTTCA
>ML813475.1:123675-134581 GCA_009831015.1 Picea engelmannii | reverse complement strand
CTCAATTATAGATGATGTACAGAACTGAAAAAGACTGCCTATCATTTCGAAGAAGAAGAGGTTTTCTCCCTTTATGGGTTTCCTTGTGAAAATCTGTCTCTGTGTGTATTTTATGTGTGACTGATGATCTTTACTCTTACTGTCCATATGCTGTATGTTACTTGATAACACATGAAGAAATATTAATAATTGTTAAGAAGGTGTAAAATTGTTTAAGCTTATAAACAACTGATTCACCCCCCCCTCTCAGTTGTTTTAGTATTTCCAACAAGCTCTTCAACCAAGCTAGGAAACCTGAATGCAACTGATGTAGATGGAGAAGAACCTATGAATTTTGGTAGCATAGATCTGTAAATGAATCTTCTTCCTCATGCTCAAGACTAACCTTCATTTTATACATTATTGGAGATTCTTGGGAGAGATTCTAGATCTTCTAGAGACCAATGGAGACTCGAATGACATGAATCTATTCAAAACTTTATGAATCTATAAGGTTACAGAGGGTGTCGCAGGTTCCACTCTAGCTAACATGCGACATGTCGCTCTTTTTCCATGTATGACAAGTGAAACCCTATAAAAACAATCTAAATCTTAAGCTAGAGTTGTGTCTTATCTTTCATCTTCTTCTGTATTCCCCTCGGGCCCTGTAGGGTAGAAATTAAGGCTATAATAGATGCCCCCTAATGTGTGAGGTCGGGAAAGTAATGGATGGTTGAAACACATTACAATAAAATAGTAGCCATGTGAGGCAATGCGAGAAGAGATAAAATAGGTCAAGAGGTTAAAGAGTATCTACAATCAAACACCAAGGATAAAGGAATATATAGACCATCCCCTAGGTAGACATACTCATACTCTGAAGAGTATCAAAGCATGGCCGCCAAAACAATACACTACAGATCCATGACATGAAATGCAAGACCATGGCCATGAAATAATACACAGTGGATCCATGTCATCAATAAGTGGGCCACCAGGAAGTGTGGCCCACTTCCTTGGCCACTCATTATGAGGGGGCGCTCCTTAATTAGTATTGTAGTTAGTTATAGTTTTTTCTATTGTAGATAGTAGTTCTCTTCAGCACTTTTCATTGCAAGCATTTAGTGCGCTTTTAACAATTATTGCAGTAAGCATTTAGTTAGTTGTTGCAACTTCTATTGTAATCAGCTAATAACGAGAAGGAAAAATATGCCTTTCTTATAGAAGGCTCTCCTCTCTCACTCAATAAGTGTGATGGTTATTTTTTCTTCTAATTATTCTTCTCCATTTTCATGTATATTCTATTTTCTCTGCTCCGCACTATCTAATTTATGTTCTTCATTGTGCATTTAGTTTTATGTGTGTTTTTCAAATTTGAATTGGAAATTAATTGGTATTAGAGCCTAGATCCAAGTCAGCTTCTGCTCAACCACAGAATTCAGAAGAGAGGCCATCCAACAATTTTTTTTTCTCGGAGCCAGACGTCCTTCTCAGGACTTCGAGTGTGCCCTCCTCAAGGCTTCCAACACATTCATTTTTCACCATTCTCCACATGCCCTCTCCAGGGTATTGGATGCCTTCTTAGGGCCCTCAGGAGTTCATTGATTCTCAATGCAACATCCATTGATAGATTGACATCTATGGTGCATGGAAATTATGTCGTCATGAAGAGAGACGTCTCAAAGGATTTTGCGTCCACTGCCACATCTCCAATTCAAGATTTAACGATGTCTCTCCAGGAGCCACTCCGTCTACAATAGCACAAAGCTCCAACACCCATGCAACTCGATACGTGCTTCCAATTATCGAAGTTGTGGGCCAAATGAATGGCGAGAATGTCGAATCTTGGCTTTGCAGTCTTTTCACATACTTCCATACATGTCTTGAGATGACAAAAGACATGAATCTTCAGATTTTTAGTCTACAATTCGAGGGAATTGCATAGACATGGTGGGACACTTAGCTGGAGAATTCTTCATGGGTCATGGAAATAGGCAATCTGGTCAAGAAACAGACACCACACATTACGACGTGGGTGAGATTTTTCAAGGAACTCAGAGACCACTTATATCCCTCGGGATATCAACATAACCTCCTTGCCAAATGGTTGTAGCTCTAAAAACTCGCCCATCAGTCAGTACAAAGCTACATACATGTCTTCTGCAAGTTGTGCATCCAACTACACATTTCAGATTTGGAAGAGGTATTGATTGTCAAATTTAATTTTGGCTTATTAACAATTTTCCATCATGAAGTCAATTTGTTTGACTCTCCTTCCTTGGACAAGGCCTTTCTTTGGGCCTTGGTCGTGGAGCATAAATTGGCTCCTCAAATCCGCTCTCCCCTAACCCAATATGACCCTCTTGTTGCTAGTCCTTCACATACTAAGGATTCCATGGTTTACTTTGCTTCCCCATCCACACCTAGAAATGTGCACTAGTGTACCTTTAATAATACTAACTCCCATGAATCTATAGACTGTCGGGAACTTAAGAACTTTCGCACCAACCAGACTTTATTTGTAGAGGTCGCTCAGCCAGATTCCTCTTACCATCCTAAATTTGTCTCTCTCAACATTCCTACTGAAGTGGACCCTTCTTTGATCTTGATGACCACTAATATGTGGGATATATCTTGTGGAAATTGGGGATTTTTACTAATTTTGAAATGAGACTTAAACAAGTCAATTTTTGTATTTGGGATATAACATTTGATCAATGAAGGTTCATATTGTGAAATTTTATGGAGTTCAAGAAGTCGTATTAGAGCACACCAAGACAAAATTTTAGACTCGGGAAGGTTTAAATTTAAAATATATATCATGGAAAAGGTCAACCATCCAAACATACTCCAAAATTAGAGTTTGAAAGGTACGTAACTTACAATTGGCATAATTTTTTATTGAAATATCTACTTTTGGTGATCCAAAATTTGTGATAAAGAGAAAATAGATGAGTATTATTATTGTTATCCCACATGGCTCCAAAAAATATCACAACACCAATTAAACCTCCATAAATCTCACCTATAACTCATGCATAAAATGAGGAGATACATAACAAGTTATCCAAATTGGAGGAGCGACTTAATTATTTGAGTGTTAGATCAATAACAAGTGATAATTTGGTAAATACACAAAGAAAAATTCAAGAGATGGAAAATACTATGGATGAAAATAAGTATGAAATAGGAAAATCCATGAATGAAATGAAAAAATCCATAAAAATGATTCTCTTACAAAGGATCCCTAAAATGGATATGGAGATCCAAGGAAATCATAAAAATAAGGAGAACAATGTTGTTTTGACTCAATAACATGTGGGGATTATTTTATCACAATTGGAGAGCATAGATACTAAATCTTGGATGTTATGCAGAAAATATCATGGGTGGATAGTAAGATATCCCTAGGATCTGCCTATTGATACTAGATAGACAGGGGGCTAGACTTCTATGGACTTCCTTTAGAATCAAGCAATTGGATTCACAATTAAACTAAGAAATGGTAGAATAACATACATTTTCATGAAGGTTGTCCTTCATATATCTCGACTGCTATAGTCTTGAATTTCTAGCTCCAACCTCTACAACCTTCTCCCTACACACAAAAGACAAGAAATTCCTTACTACTTCTCTTCTTAGTGTTATAATCATAGATATAGATTGGATCTAACATGATCTATAATAAAACAAATCATTTTTGAATGCTCATAGGGGAAAACCAATGATCTATTAATTTGAATAATGGAAACACATCAATCCAATTACCTCTTAGTGTAGATGGATTCCCCTTTGCCCCTTGCTCCTTGCTCCTCCTCACCTCTTCAACCAAGCTAGGAAACCTGAATGAAATTGATGTAGATGGAGAAGAATATATGAATTTTTGCAACATAGATCTGTAAATGATTCTTCTTCCTCGTACTCAAGACTAACCTTACTTTTATAGATTATTGTAGAGGCTTTGGAGATCTTCTAGAGACCAATGGAGACTCGAATGATGTGAATCTCTTAAAAACTTTGTGAATCTATAAGGTTACAGAGGGTGTCGTGGGTTTCACTGTAGATAACATGTGACATGTCGCTCTTTTTCCATGTATGAAAATCGAAACCCTGTAAAAATAATCTAAATCTTAAGTTAGAGTTGTGTATTATCTTTCATCTTCTGTTGTATTTCCCTTGAGCCGTATAGGGTAGAAATCAAGGCTATAATAGATGCCCCCTAATGTGTGAAGAGAGAAAAGGAATGGATGGTTGAAACACATTACAATAAAATAGTATCCATGTGAGGCAACATGAGAAGAGAGGAAAGAGGTCAAGAGGTCAAAGAGTACCTACCATCAAACACCAAGGATAAAGGCATATATAGACCATCCCCTAGGTATACATACTCATACTCTGAAGAGTATCAAAGCATGGCTGCCAAAACAATACACTGCATATCCATGACATGAAATGCAAGACCATGGCCATGGAATAATACACAATGGATCTATGTCATCAATAATTGGGCCACCAGGAAGTGCACCCCACTTCCTTGGCCACTCATGATGAGGGGGAAATACTTAATTAGTATTGTAGTTAGTGTTGCAGTTGGTTTTATTTTTTTCTATTGTAAATAGTAGTTCGCTTCAACACTTTCCGCTACAAGCATTTAGTGCGCTTTTGCAACTTCTATTGCAATTAGATAATAACGAGAAGGAAAAATATTCCTTTCTTATAGAAGGCACTACTCTCTCACTCAATAAACGTGATGGTTAATTTCTCTTGTAGTTCTTCTTCTCCATTTTCATGTATATTCTATTTTCTCTGCTCCGCACTATCTAATTTATGTTCTTCATTGCACATTTATTTTTTGTGTGTTTTTCATATTTGAATTGCAAATCAATTGGTATCATAGTATGGATCCAGGTCAGCTTCTGCTCAACAAAAAAATTTAGAAGAGAGGCCATCCAACAATTTTTTTTTTTCAGATCCAAACGTCCTTCTCAGGACTTCCAGTGCGCCCTCCTCAGGGATTCCAGCACATTCATTTTAAACCATTCTCCACATGCCCTCTCTAGGGTACTAGATGCCTTCTCAGGGCCCTTAGGAGTTCAGTGATTCTCGGCACAACATCCATTGATAGATTGGCATCTATGGTGCATGAAAATTATGTCATCATGAAGAGAGATGTCTACATAGCATTTCACATTCACTGGTACATATCCAATTCAGGATTTAACAATGGCTCTCCAGGAGCTACTCCATCTGCAACAACGTAAATCTCCAACACCCATGCCACTTGATACGTGCTTCCAATTACCGAAGTTTACGGGCCAACTGAATGGAGAAAATGTCGACTCTTGGCTTTTCAGTCTTTCTACATACTTCTGTACATGTCCTGAGATGATAGAAGACATGAATCTTCATATTTTCAATCTAAAACTCAAGGGAATTGTGTATACATGGTGGGGGACTTAGCTGGATAATTCTTCCTGGGTCATGGAAATAGGAAATCAGGTTGAGACACAAACACCACACATTATGACGTGGATGGGATTTTTAAAGGCACTTAGAGGCCACTTCTATCCCCCAGGATATCGACATAACCTCCTTTCCAAATGGTTGCATCTCTGACAACTCGCCCATTAGTCAGTACAGAGCTACATATATGTCTTTTGCAAGTTGCGCATCCAACTACACATTTCAGATTTGGAAGAGGTATTGATTGTCAAATTTAATTTTGTCTTATTAACAATTTTCCGTCATGAAGTCGATTTGTTTGACTCTCCTTCTTTAGAAAAGGCCTTTCTTTGGGCCTTGTCTATGGAGCATAAAGTGGCTCCTCAAATATTCTCTCCCATAGCCTGATATGGTCCTTCTATCACTAGTCCTTCACATACCGAGTATTACATGGTTTACTCTTCTTCCCCATCCACACCTAGAAGTGTGCATTGGTGTACCTTTCATAATACCAACTCGATGCATCTACAGACTATTGATAAGTTAAGAACATTCCCACCAACCAGACTCTATTTGTAAAGGTCACTCAACCAAATTCCTCTAACCATCCTGAAGTTGTCTCTCTCGACAATCCGATCGAATTGGACCCTTCTCTGATCTTTATGACCACTGATGAACTCGACATCTATAATATACCTTTTTTCACACATAATTGTCATATTAAGCATGAGTTGGATACTCTCATCTTGGACAATGAAAGCCAAAAGAACCTTGTTTCCCAGAACTTGGTCACACGCATGAACCTCCCCACTACTCTGCACCCGACCCCATACTAGCTCGGTTGGGTACAAAAGGAAGGCCCTCATCTTACTGTCTCCCAGTGTTGTGCGGTTACCTTTTCCATTGGCCCTTTCTAGGATATTATGGTTTGTGATGTCTCTACCTTTGATTGTGCTGATTTGTTACTTGGCATTTCCTACCAATAGGCCCAACACGTTATCTATCATGCTAAATCTCATCAATACCACTTGCAAAATGAGGGGAGCACCTATGTAATTACTTATTTTTCTCTTAAATCCACCCAACCTATTACTGACCACACAACCTTTAATCAAGTTAGTCTGAACCAATGCATATCTTTGTGCTTAGTTTTCCCCATTAACCTAGACAACAAGAATAACCATGTACTTCCTTCCATGGATCCCTCGCTCCAAGAATTTGCATATATATTCACACAACCCATGAAACTTCCCCCATATCACTCTATTGAACTCACACTTGATCTAATTCATGGTGATTCTTTGTCGGACTCCCTATTCTATCACATCACTCCCTCGGAGGCCACTAAGATGAAACACCCAATTGGTCAAATTTTGAACTTAGGCCATATTCCACCTTCATCATTTCCATGTGTGTCACCCGCCTTTACTATCCCAAACAAAGATGATTCAGAAGGGTTCCTAGTGACCCCCTACCATGCCCTTAATAAATCCAATTTTAAAACTCGTTACCCCCTACCCCGAATTGAGGAATTGTTGGACCACTCACAAGGGGATTATTCCTTCACACAGATGGATTTTACAGTTGGCTACCATAAAATTCGCATGAATGTGACAAGTCATTTGGGTAAATGCGTGATCATTTATCTTGACGATATTTTGGTCTTCAGTAATTCTTGGGCATAACATCTTTAGCACATCCGCAACATTCTCGAGCTACTACAGACACATGCACTTCAAGGAAATAAATACTATGTTGGACACTCATTAGTTCCACATTTGGGACTCATACTGGACAAAACAGGGGTTGATCAAATCCATATCGGGTATAGGTTTTGGCACAATGGCTAACATAATCCAATTCCCATGATATCGATATTTTTTTTTAAAGGTTGGGCACCACTTCGCTCATCTTTCGCTTGCATTATGCTCTGCACGGGTTCTCTATTATCCAGATAGGAATCATCCATTTGAGGTTAAGAAGGATGCATTTCAGTTCGTTATTGGGGCAATATTTAAACAAGGAGGTAATTTGATGAAATTCCATTTCGAGACTCTTACTACTTCTGGCTCAACACATCAAAAAACAAAAACATCATTTAGTTCAATTTGTTATCCATATGTTGACTTAACGCTATACTCAGGAAGCAAATTCCTTACGAGCAACCCAAGACCGTGCGAAACATAAGCATGATAATAAGCGCACATCATTTTTCTTTCAGTTGGGAGATCATATATGGATCTTGTTGGACAAGTACCAATTCAAAATCCAACATCATTTGCAGCACAATTTCCCTCATTTGTTGGCGGAAGAAGGGATGCTTCCAGATCTAAACATGGAGGAATTGGGCCACCAGGAAGTGCGCCCCACTTCCTTGGCCACTCATGATGAGGGACGCTCCTTAATTAGTATTGTATTTAGTGTTGCAGTTAGTTTTAGTTTTTTATATTGTAGACAATAGTTCACTTCAACACTTTTCGCTGCAAGCATTTAGTGTGCTTTTAGCAATTATTATTGTAAGCATTTAGTTAGTTGTTGCAGCTTCTATTGTAATAATATAATAACGAGAAGGAAAAATCCTCCTTGCTTATAGAAGGCGCTCCTCTCTCACTCAATAAACGTGATGGTTATTTTCTCTTCTAATTTTTCTTCTCCATTTTCATGTATATTCTATTTTCTCTACTCCACACTATCTAATTTATGTTCTTCATTACACATTTATTTTTTTGTGTGTTTTTCAGATTTGAATTGCAGATCAATGAGATCATAACCACAAGAAAATACAATGTAGATCTATGTCACAAAATATAAATCACGATGAGAATGATCACTAAGGAGAGTGCCCTTGAAGTCTTAAAAGTACTTATATACAAGTGATATACTCCATCACAACTTGGGAGGGGATGCTGTAAATGAATGATGTGGTCCCAAACCCAAGATATTTGTCCCAAAGCTAGATGGTATGTATCTACAATATGAAAATAGATGATATGATGTCGAACATGGTAGAAACCATCTGATTACCAATCATTAATGTATACCATTAACAGATGTGAGGGGACCCACCAATGAGGAAGATGTACCCCAATGTACCTAGTATAATATAGAAAGTGTGAATAGAGGATGTGATGTCGAACACTCATAGAATCAATCAATCAGGAATCAATGATGAAAACCAACTGTCGATTTCAAGGAAGCATGCCACCGAGGATTGCAATATCTAAGGTACTAGCTCGTTTCTATATCCCTCTACTAGATAATATGCTGAAGTCGATAGGAAGATATCCGTCAAAGGAGGGTCTTAATGTATCCCCCAACAATTGACACAAAACATACACTGAGAGATGATATGAAGAGAGAGTATCACCAAGCAAAACTGATACAAGGATGGATGATTCAGAAAGTAAAAAAAACAACAGATGGCCAACTCAAGCTTAAAATTCCCTTGAACATATAGCATGACATAATATGACTTGGTAGCAAGGTTCAAGAGCTAGACTAATATAGTGCAACAAATCATAAGGAATGAAGCACTCTCCATGATGATTGGAAAAGTAACCATCCAGAGGATTATTTGTGGATCATATTACTGGGACGGCTCCCAGGCAAGCTAAAACCCAATTGTAATATTATTACTCAAACATGTGTCATGTTCAAGGGAGACTCGACTGATGCTGCTATTTTGGAAGCAGATCAATGGTAAAAACCCCCACTCTTTTTCTTTTTTTTAGTGTCTCCATGTTTTAATGAGCACGAAAGAGAGATAAAAGTATGCTTAGTAGTGTCTTTTTCATGCAGTTTTAACGAGCCCAAAAATGAGTAAAATTATACTCGTTATGGTGTCTTTTTCATGTCTTTTAATGAGTTTGAAAAATATGTCATGTCCCCATTTTTGGGTTTCCCTGTTTTGTACTAGAAAGGACTTTTGTGGCTTGTAAATGAAGAAAAAGGGAGTCAAAGGGGGTCATCTATTCTCATTTAGCTATGGGAGGTTATGTATTTAAAGTGACATTAAATAATTAACAGCTTAAGCATTAAAAATGTATTTTTAATGTTTAATTAATAATTGAAGGAAAAATAAGGATTATATTTGATTTAGTCAAAAAGGGGAAATTCTAGAAGAGTTGATTTAGTCCAAAAGGGGAAGTTCTAGAAGGCATGGAGGAACGATATAGAAAGGGTTGGAAAAGTATAAAAGAAGGGAAACAACTCACTTATCATTATGATTGTGATTTGATATCTTATTGGTGTTAATATTATGGTAGCTGCGGGAGGTATTTACCCCCACGTGTGAACCTGACGAGAATAGAAGACTCCGGGAAGCAAGAGAAACCCTAATGAGTTGGATAATAACCCTAGAATCCTTTTCGACTCAAGAAGAAAATTTATATTAGGCTATTAGCCTCCAAGAGAAGAAGTCAGCCAGAATTAATAATAATATACTGAACAGACACATACCCAGAAAGAGAAGTCGGCCCCAGTAAACTGGCAGGATTACTACAAATACAGGGCGCCCGTTCTCATTTGTCATATCTCAGGACTTTAGTTTTCCCAGTTGGTGCACACTGCAGTTGCAGTTGGTGCACAGGTTTGGAGGAGGGTTGCAGGTGCAACTGTAACATCAGCTAGTTTCAGTATTGGCTTGAATATCTCTTGGCTAGGGTTTGGAATATCTTATCAACTTTTTTGTGATGCGCCATCCTTGGGGATTGATGCGCTACTCCTTGTTTGGCTATCTAGCCTAGGGTTTGCTTCCGGAGGAATTCTCAGGTCAAGGTTAAGGTGCTCGGAGGGAGACTTCGGCCTGTGGTTGGGTGACGAGGGTATCGTCAATGGTAAAACGAGCACACCATCTTCTATATTCTAACAGGTTATGGGCCCACACCCCTTCAGTCAGCCTAAAACGTTGGAAGGAAACATAGCCACTAGATATTGAGCTCGTTGAGGAACTGCCGCTAGGGTTACTAGCAGGAGCAGCTTCCAAAAGCACTGCAGTTAAGGTTACCAGCAGAAGCAGTTGCAGAAACCCTAAACCTCTTGTTGAGGCACTTTAAGTGACGATATTGACCTAATCTCCGGATATATTAGGGCACCCTAGCCCAATGCATCTCCTGGTACTCTCAGAAGGCCAAGACATGAAGTTTGGATTTCTGGTCAAATCTAGGGTTTGACCAAGTCAAGCAAGCCATGACGAACTCTATGAAGTCTGAGAACAAGTTAGATGGAGCTTATAACTTCAGAGCATGGAAGACAAGGATTGACCTCATCCTTGCTAATAATAAAGTGTTGGACATTGTGAAAGGAAAGATCGTGAAGCCAGAGTTTACAGAAGGAGAAGAGAAGGAACCGCAGAATGTTGCAACCATGGAGAAGTTCAAAGATGTTGACATCAATGCCATGAGTATCATAGTGGATTCCATAAAAGACCACCTGATACCCTACATCTCCTATATTGACTCATCAAAGAAGATGTACGATGCCCTAA
>ML813475.1:102725-119943 GCA_009831015.1 Picea engelmannii | reverse complement strand
ATTTATATTAGGCTATTAGCCTCCAAGAGAAGAAGTCGGCCAGAATTAATAATAATATACTGAACAGACACATACCCAGAAAGAGAAGTCGGCCCCAGTAAACTGGCAGGATTACTATAAATACAGGGCGCCAGTTCTCATTTGTCATATCTCAGGACTACAGTTTTCCCAGTTGGTGCGCAGTGCAGTTGCAGTTGGTGCACAGGTTTGGAGGAGGGTTGCAGGTGCAGTTGCAGCAGCAGCTAGTTTCAGTATTGGCTTGAATATCTCTTGGCTAGGGTTTGGAATATCTGATCAGCTTTTTTGTGATGCTCTATCCTTGGGGATTGATGCGCTACTCCTTGTTTGGCTATCTAGCCTAGGGTTTGCTTCCGGAGGAATTCTCAGGTCAAGGTTAAGGTGCTCGGAGGGAGGCTTCGGCCTGTGGTTGGGTGACGAGGGTATCGTCAATGGTAAAACGAGCACACCATCTTCTATATTCTAACAATTGGAGTGCTCTTGTAGCTAGTGTTTTCATTGCGGTTTTGGGAAAAACCCTTCCACTATTGGTTTGGTTTTGGTGGTGAAATATCCACCCTAGCTAAACAAGGAGGAGTATCCATCCATAATATTCATTGGAGATTCATCTTGGAATTTTTTTTAGTTTTGGATTGCAGTGATCTTCTTGGAGAGGTTGTGGCACTTGGAGGGTTGGATCTCATATTTTGAGGGGGCCATGACATGATTCCATGTTTTTGGATTGTATTGTGTGTCTTCCATTGATATATTGCAGTTGCTATAACAACCATTGGATTTTTTTATTTAGTCACCATTCATAATAAAATATTCCATGATTCTTTTCTATTCCAAGTGTATTTAGGATGCTTGCAATATGTTCAATAGAATGTCTTTAGTAGAATGAATGCAAAATATCTGTGGAAAAATAACATAATTGCATAGAAATTCATAAAATATATGCCTAGATCTATTGGGGATATTATAGTGGTATGAGATCTGGTGATCTTTCGAGCCTGTGATTGCATCAGAGCACTTTACTTGGGTAGAGAAGGAAAAAAAATTGGGGTCTTTTTGCATAATTGTTTTTGGAAAAAAATGGGGGTCGCGCACTCCAGGCTCATATATGAAACTTTAATAGCAGATTTTTCCAAAATAAATTGGGTATTTGAATTCCTCTCGAAAAAATACCCAATTTCAAAACAACAAATCAATCGAATTAGAGTCTCGGAACTAAAGTTATCAACATTTTAATTTCGACGGTTTTTCAAGGGTTTTCTCGAAAAAGATGCACAATTTATAGTGAGGGAAAAAAATGGGGAGGAAATCAGATTGTGTGCATATAGTGGATAATAAAAGATGAATTCAAAACATGAATCCATATCCGAATATAAGAAGAAACTAGATCCATTATTAAGGTATCCTAAATTTTGGGAATATTGCAGTAAGTGCATAGCTTACTGCAATGAGTATGAGAAGTTCAATGAGAATACTATGACATTAGGAAATTATATGCCATAAATACTAGGAACTAGCCTAGAATTCAAACCAATACTTCCTTAGAAATAACATGGCAAAAAGTGAAGGAAGACAAGCCAGAAGAACAGGTAGAATAATATGCATCCATCCATACTGAGGATGTAGGCAGGAAGGAGGACCAAACAACAGCCTATGATACATCATCAGAAATATATGATGAAGCTGATGAAATTAGTGTATTGGATGGGTATACCTCTGATGAATCAACACCATAAGAAGATGCAGGACCTTATGACAACTTTTTCCAATCAGCCAATGTTGGGGATCCAACATACCTCACTATGTATGATGAGGGCATTCCAAGTGTGATAACACTCCCAATTGATGAGGATTCAACACAATATATTAGTTATGATGTTGATGATGATGAGGATGTGATTGTACCTTGATGGGGTTTGGAGGACCAATTATTGGTCAAGGAGGAGAAAATTGTGTAGGTGTTGACAAGGGCAGATGGTACTCATAAGTTTGTTGAAGATCTTATATGGAAGGCTCAGATAGAGGAGAGACAAAAGGGAGTGGAAGATGGGATCACTAGTGCTCAATTACGAACCATCAAAGAATCACTAGAGTAGATGAAAGCATATTACTTGCAATTGTTCATGGATAGGGACCTTGCTCTTAAGTTCACTGAAGACAAGGAAAGGGAGATTAAGGATATTTGTTACCAGCTTAGCGTGGCACACTCTTCATCATTGACAACAATAGAGACTCCACCATATTTAGAAATGGTGACACATGAGGCATGAGTGGAACTCATGATATGAGGGAGGATCCCCTTGTGATGATTCCACATGAGGAACATTCAGAGTTGTAGGTGTTTGAGGAGAGTTTTGATACAAAGGGTTTTGATGATGCATCTATTTTTCAGTGCAGAGAGCATGACACATTTATTTGGGCTCAAGTCTTAGATACAAAGATAGGAGTTGGGAAAATTACTTGTGGACTAGCTAGTAAGGATGTGTATGCACCAGTTGAATGGGGAACAAAGTATAGGGTGGTTGTGGAAACATCACTCTGGTATCCAAGTTCAGTTGATATTAGTAGAGTGATTGATTCAAAGAAACATATGGGATACATGATGGTACATGATGATACAATGGTGTGCAGTGGTATAAAACAATATACAAGGTGTACAGTGGTGTATAATGGGATTTTGGGACATTTCCACCAGGAATACCTCCAGACAAAGACTTCAGACATGTCACTAAGTTTGGTCCACCCAAGATCGATGAGTGGATGGACGAGCCTCAAGGAGAGGTATATCCCTCGGATATTGATCATCAATTGGGATGTCACCAGAGTATATCTCTTAGATGTTACCTTGAGTTCTTGGTCATACCATTGGTGTTGACAGAGGATCATTGGAGACAGTTAGGTGAGTCATGGGGCATGAGGGAGAGCATACCCAGGCATGGGATATAGTACTCTCCCGATGTTGATATATGATCAGGTTATCTTTTAGATAGGGAGAGGGAGATTGACGTGATGGATGCTTTACATTATGGCCACCTGATCGATATGTAGGATGTATGGACACATCGAGAGAAGATCACTGACACTTTCTAGTATTTTAGACAATGGCATTGTCACCTAGTGTTATTTATTGATGCCAACAATATATTCAGTAGGACATGGAGGACTCACCTGAGTCAGATGAGTGAGGAAGGTAGGATTATTGCCATGTTGGAGTTCTTTTGTTGGGACTATGTGGTTAGAGTTCAAGAGGAGATCCATATTATACTAGATCAATTCTCAAATATATCAGTTCTCAAGAGGAGCGCTTCAAAATTCTATAAACCGTTGTTTTTAAGTTGCGAACTTGGAAGTAGGTTAGGATAGTTAGGAGATATGGGTATGTCCAGTTCATACCTATTTAACAAGATCCTCTTCTTTTTTTGTTGGAATCAAAGGTTGGCCAAAGGCCCACAAGCAGAAAAGTGACAGGGCATTAGCGTCCTCCAACATAAGCATCTTATATTGTTGGCGAGTACCATCTCTAATTGGAATTGCACAATTATCTATGGTTGTTAAAAATGTCTTGTATCCTTTCACTTCAAACAACAAGTGTTCCAAATATGTTCTATACCAAACATCATCCAAAATCACCAAAGTTGGTCGATACGTTCTTTCTGCTATTCGCTTAAGGTTAGTCTATAGTTGGAATCGTGCATCCTCTACGCTCCTGAAATGAGGCATATGGCCACCAATTATCTTATCCCACATAGTTTCTAAAATCTCTATAACGCCGTTTACATTTGCAGACTGTGAAACTGTAATGAAAATTATGTTGTTATGGAAGAAATCTGAAAATCACAAAGAGAATAAAGATTACAAATGAAAGTCATGATGTAAACATAAAAAGAAGCCTAGACAACACATACAATAGGAATTCAAATGTTGTTCAGACCTTTGACTTGGGTATCATTGCAAAGGGATAATGCAAGAGTGGTTTTTCCGCTCCCACCCATCCCTGTTACTGCAACGATATTAACACCATTCAACAAGAGAATTTTTTTGACAGCATTGACAGGATTCTTCAAACCCACTACAAATTCGTTTGGCATCTCCAGGACTTGGTAGGTAGAGCTGATGGACTGTTGAGCACCTGTAGCTTCTTGCATCCCATGGTCATTGGGGGCTTGAAATACTTGAGTTGCTTCGATTCGTTGAAGCATGATTGTATTAGAATTGGGATCATTAGTCATTTCGGCGCTGACAATCCCAATTAGACGTTGAAAGTAATCGTTTAAATATGCATCTAGTTTTATCCCATGAAGGATTACATCAGGCAGGCCATGAAACTAATGAAATCGCAGAGTTTCTTTTGAAGATTTAGGACTCTCTTTCCATATCGATACATTATGAATATATCAAAGCTGTGTAACTTCATTATTTTTTCCACGAGGTCAAGGCCTTCTTTAAGGTTGGCTTGAAAATCTTTGTACTGTCTAACTATCTCGAGTGATGCATCTGAGTCAGAAATTTCTACCTTGATAATTTCATCAATGGTAGGCTTTAGCCACGAGAGTTTTTCCTTCAGCTCTTTACCTGATGTTTTGCTGGAAAGGATGATGTTAACGACTCCTCCCACCTCGATGAATGCTTTTTCCAATGCTTTATTCATAAGGTTACCAGTCATGGGATCAAGTAGGGCATCCATATTCAATTCTATAAATGGATGCTGAGCGAAGAAGAGCTTCAGATGGAAGTCCCGACTATCCAATTTGTGTGTCTCTTTGACAAGTAAGTACAGGGAAGGGAAAGTTGGGCTATAAATGAATAATCAATGGGATGAAGATAGAAATATTTAAATGTATAGGGATATGTCGACAGGGGTAGGTTGGTTCCAATGGCTTCTAAGATTGTTTTGAGCAATTCGTGTCCAGTACAATTCACTATAGTGCTCAGCCGCATGTTCAGAGTCTCGACTCAGTCAGCTCAAATCCTCTCCTAATTACCTCCATCCTACATTTTTTAGGATACTAAGGCAACTGTTCCTCCACCACTCTGTAGGCATCTACTGTGAAAATCGGCTGGTAGATTGATTTTCCTTTCGACAGTAAACTCCAGTAACGGTACACAGTGAACATACTCTTCCCTTATTTTTAAATATGCTAAAAAAATACTAACTCATCAAATATTTAAAAAATTATATAAGTTAATTGTTTTTATGATTAAACTAGAATTGGTTTATCATACATTTATTAGTCCCTTCCGTAGGCATAGAGGTATTATAGCGATCGATAAATCCTTGACTACATATTAGTTTGTCCTTTGACCAGAAATATTTGCACAATACATATTGTTGGAGCTATGGAATTAAAAACACATAGTTTTATATAGTATATGATTAGCTAAGAGATTGGAGGTCTTATTGCCAGCTTCGCTATTCCCAATGTAGTATATGACAACAAATCCAAACTTTTTCTTGTAGACCTTATGTTTTAATCATTTGATTAATGCTACCATTAGTTTGAATGTTTGTATTAACATTTTTTTCTACCCAAATATAGTCGTCAATTTTAATATGTACTAAGCATATTGAAATGTTTTCATATCCAAACTTTGTATATTTCTTGAAATTTATTGACACTTATTATGAGATGCCTCAATAGGCTTGACAGCGTAAATGTTTACATGACGCGACATCCTCCAACACCCCTGACAGCTTAAATGTTTGCATACCGTGAGGTCCGTAGACAGCCTGAGAGTCTCAAATGTTTATGTAAATACGGTTCTCGGAGTACATGCCAGTTCAATAGCCATTGTATGTTTCATCCTTGTTCTGCCATTGAAGATACATACATTGTTTACTGGTTCGGTGATTGCTTCTTCTTTGCTAGTTTTTCGGGTGCTATCATTGTATGTTTCATTCTCGTAATCGTTGAAGCTAGATACATTGTTTACTGGTTCGATGAGTGGTTCTTCTTCGTTGGTTTCTCGGTTGTTGTTTTTTGTTTTTTCGCTCGCGATTTGACCTGTGCTTCTGCATTTCATTGTTTTGGAGTAAGTTTCGATGCCATAGTTTCATTTTTTATTCCTTGTTTGTTGTTTAGTGTTTGCATTTTGCAAGTAAGAATGTTTGCTTATTTGTAGTCGCATGTTCCTTGTATGTTTCTGATTCCTTTTCTACTTCGGCTGCAGTTTCGTAATCGTTGGAGATACATATGTTGTTCACTGGGTCAGTGGCTTTCACTGGTTCGTTGGTTCCTGGGTTGTTGGTTCTGTTTGTTTGCCCGGGGTTTACGCTTTGGGACCCTGGGGGTTTAGTTCGGCCTCTTCGTGCTTTCTCGCTGGTTTGGTCCTTGCTCGTTTCTTTTCTTTGATTCGGCCTTGAAGGGTTGGTGTTCAACGACGGTGGTTGGAGATTTTCTTTTTTCTTTTTTTTTGGATTGTTATTTTTTTGGGGGGGTGCTTTACGGTGTTCAGCCCCCGCACCCACCAATCAATCTTCAATTTTGTTATTTTTCATTTTTGCAGAGGTCATTATCTGTAATTCCGTGAGATTTTTCTGGTGCTCGAGTCCTGCCATGAAAGAAAATAGTTGCATACAAAATTGTTGGAGGATTACATGTGAAGTTACAATATCCGTTGTTTTTTTGATGAGATGTGTGGATATGACATGACATGTTCTTTCTCCTCTACATAGACTGGTGTGCGCACGATACAATTTGTGTTGTGCTTGAGATATGATATGTGCAACAAAGATTCTTCAAGATTATATTTTCATGTCTGGAAGCATGTCTGGGTAGTTTGCCACGAAAAACTGAGAACTTGTATCATGGGCACAACAGTCTATGTAGAGGATAAAGAACATGGTTAAAGGGAATATCTGGATGAATTTCCAGGGAAAACCTGAAATCGTTTAGTTGTGGCCATGCAATTGCATGATATTTTCTGCCTTGTAATATATTTTGGTCAGGGAAAAAAAAGCTAGATGTTTACAACCATGGATAGAGAAGTGCAAAGGTTCATGTTTCTGCCTTTGTAAACTGTTTGTTGAGTCATTTTTGTTGTATCTACATATTTCTTGTTCTCCAGTGAATACCAGCTTCCATTGATGTTCATTGAATTTTTTGGGTTCCCACATTGAAACAAACAGAATAGCTGGAGAAAAGGAGGGAGTCTTGACTGCATCGACTGAAGAGGATATAGAAAGGTGCGTGCTTGTATTGTTGTTTCATATTGCATTGTTTTGTATTTCATTTATGGTCTGTATATGTGTTAAACTAGTTGTGTGCCTTCCTACATGGTAAGTTATCTTGGTTACATACGTTCCTTCCTGCATACTAAGCTAGTTTATGTCCATTGTGTTTGCATTGCATTGTTTCATTTAAAGAAACATAATCGCTAGATAGGATGAAGGACTCTTTGGCGGGTAAATAGACATTTTTATTTTTCTTTTAGATGTATGTTTTCATACTAACTTGCCTTCGTCTCGATTGCATCTTCAGTGTTGCTGCCTTGGAAAAAACAGGTTGCTTGGACAGGGAGATGAATTCTTCTGTGCAACAGCAGAGGGTTCTGTGGTACAATCTTCTAAAAGGTATACCAAGTGTGCCAATAAATTAAATATACAAACCGGGTGGGAGCATATAATATTAGACTTGAAAACGATGAATTCGCAGTAATGGGCCTTTCTGCGCTCCCTGTTTCTACTTTTTCCATTTTCTATTATCCTTTTTGTTTTCTAATTCATCTGCTTAGTGTGGTTTCTGAAAATTCCCTCGTGCACCAGTTGGCAGACTAACGGACTAACATATGTGGTCTTGCTTCTACCTTATTCCATAGTTACCCACTTTGTCGATTGCGGTTGCTAGGTTGGCAGGTTGAAGATTTCTCCCCTAGCTTCTGGGGGTCTGCGATATACAGATTGGCCATGGTGACCCGCGGTCATGCCCTGTTTACTGTTAAACATTTCTCCAGTTAAAAAATTAAGATGCATACAATTTTATGATTATTTGGTCCTTCCGATGGACAATAAACAATGCATATATTTGTTTAGTCCTGATGTTCATCTGCACATGCTTGCATCAGAAAAATTTGGACTAGTGAGACATCCATGAGCAATTAGTCATCCCAGACATCGGCAGACCGACAAGGCCAAAGGTAAAGATGCATACGTTGTGCTCTTACTATGTTTACTAAAAAAAATTCCTAGGCTATATATTCATCTATGGCATGGCGGATATGCTGATGACATTTGCAATACATGCTTTCCAGCTCGCAAGAAGTATCAACAAGTACAAGCGAAATGTCGAACGTGCTGCATGTTCCGCAGACCAAGAGGTGTGGTTGCAAAACTATGGCTCCATAGTTCATCAATACTATTCGTGTACTTGTAGCACACTACCATTCACTTTAGTTTTCCTATTCAAAAAATGTCATCAGGTCTAGAGTTGTGACATCCAAAGCACTATCAATAGAGGGCTTGAACAACTGCCAAACTGGACAACTGTTCGTCGGGGGAATAATGGTTGTCTATACCACCTACTTGGACAAGGCAAACAAAAGTAGATCCATTATGCATGCTGTTATGACAGACAAGGATGCCATGATGATAGTCATAATGACTGTTCCTCCACAACTTGTCCAGAAACATGCAGAAAAGATATTTCCACGTAATGGGATATCCATTACAAATTTTAATGTATTTCCCAAAACAGTATATGACTGTGGTGATGGGGATCGAATTATTTTTCTCAACGAAACAAGCATTGTGGAAAAAATTCCTGCTATTTTTTCATAATATCGCTTCCTCCCGAACTCGACTATCAGGCAGCTTGCACAGATCATTGATATTTACCAAATCGAACCGATTGGGGCTGTTGTGACACTAGCAAGAAAATTTGGGTCACAACACAGTCTCCATATAAAGGATGGAGAGTCGAACAGCTACAAGGCAATGGTACCGCTTTTCATATTCAGTTTTGTTCTTAACTTTCGCGTTTGCATATATGTCGGATAAGTTACACAAATATTGCACTGTTCCATGTTGCAGCTACAATTGTTCGATACATATTCAGATTTGTTTTCGTCAATGGAGAAAAAATTGCATAGAGGGAAGATTCCACTTATGTTGTTCAAAAATATAACAAAGAAGAAGGATGCTAGAGAAAGGATCTTTCGGACAACCCAGACAACATTTGTAACAGAGTTGCGAGCAGATATAGTAGAGGATTTGGAGAAACTAGCTAGCTCTACAATTGTTGTGCATATACATCCACAAAATCATCCTCACTTTGCTTATAGAATTAGACTTCAACAAATTTCTGCACCTGTTTACTTTTTCTTTTTTGTTTTAAAGGGGAGGGGGGGATGCAGTTGTGTATTATATTGTTCAATGTATTAATCCATTTGCTTGCATTGCCAGGTTGAAGGTCTTTTAGTTGCAGCCAATGTGTACTCGACCCCCTTTGAGCCTATATGTGCAAAATGTCATTCTATTGCTTCTACTTCCGCTTTGATAAGTGATGATACGATTGATTGTCTGTGATGCGATGAAAAATGTCCATATATTTATGGACATTGTTTCAATGGTGTTATCTGAACCGTGGGCAACACAACTATGCAGTGTTCGGTTAGGCAGCCTCTATTACAAAATGTGCTTCCTGAATTGGCAGAGTTGTCGTATGAAACGTATCTATAGAAAAATGCAAGCAATGTCTATATGTTGCGAGAGCTTCAGATGTAGAGCAAATTCACCTTAAATGAGGACAATGCAATTTTTCATATTGGCTGAAGAAGGGAAAAAAAAATTAAATCAAACTTTGGGAGGAAATGAAAATACCTCATGTCTCTTTGTAATATTTGTTCAACATCCAGATGAATGTTCATTTCAAGATAAAAAGGAATGTGTCGACGTATTTTCTTTGTATATCAAATTGTTTGGTGCAAAGCTCGATGGGTTATGCTCAATGGAACCTTCTGGGAACTTTCTTCTGGGTTGTTTAAAGAATGGTTGGTTCTTAGTTATTTGGTTTGTCTGTCAATTTGTATACCGTGGATCTCCAGCTCTTCTTTGGAGGACACATAACAATATAATTGAATTTTTTTAGCCAGCTGGCATGCAGATCCGCCTGATAATTTCTATGGCGCTGTGACGCAAATGTACTATGTGACTTGTTTTGGCAAATTTCCTTGATCGATGAACTTTGTCAAATTATTGTTGTGAAATAATTTGAAATCAACGAATATATAGTGTGTGAAGTGCAACTGTCCTATCATATGAACAAGAGGCTCTTAAAATTCAAATTAATCGTTGTTTTCGCAATTTTTTCTTATTCGATGAACTTAGTAAAATTAATATCCTGGAATAATTTGAAATCAACGAATATATATTGTGCAGAGTGCAATTGTGCTATCATATGAACAAGAAGGCCTTAAAATTCAAATTGGTCCTTGTTATGCTTGCGGTGATAGAATTTTACAAAAAAATTATTTTGTTTCCTTCATTTTTTTTAAAAATAAGCGATTTAACATCCTTTAATAATTTAATGTAATTCACTTGTATAATAACAATAGTTAATATTAATATTTTAGTATCTGAAAATAATGTTTTTAGTTGAAGTTAGATAGGATGAGCATTGTTAAACAATTGCAATCTTGAACCCTCCAGACGTAGAATCCGCAAGTCCACCTGTCAATTTGTATATCGCGGAAGTCTAGGTGATATTTGCAGGACACCGAACAAAAGAGGTTCAAATTTCATCCCGCCAAGCCGAGAACCCGCGATCCAAAAAGTGCCCAAGTATGGAACGAGGGATCTTCATATGCTCTATAAAATCTCTTGTCCATACTTTCTAAAAGTACATGTTTACTATGTATTTCTCATTTTTCAGAAAACTTTTATATCAGTCGCCCGACCAAATTGTACAAACTTTCTCGTTTAATTAAATTCTGCAATAGCAAAAATTATTATTAATAATTTAGTATTGAAAATCATGTTTTTAGATATGTTAGATATTTGATAGGGAATAGTATCTGTAAACAATGGAAAACTTGAACTCGCCAGCCCTCAAGTCCATCTGTCAATCTGTATATCGCAGAACTCCGAGGTCTATTCGGAGGACAAGGAACAATGAAAAGTGCAATGTTGATCCATGCAGCCCACAAGTCCATTTGTCAATTCGTAAATCGTGGAGATGTGCCTAGTGTTTGTACAATGCAGAACAATAGAGGCCCAATTTTTAGCCCGCAAGCCCCACAGACCCGATAAAAAAAAATCGCTAGATATGAAATTCATAGGAGATCGCTACGAGACAATAAAACTATAATGTTCAGCCAACTAGCCCGAGTCCACCTATCCACTTGTATATTGTGGAAGTCTGGGTGCTATTTGTAGGAGACGAAACAATAGAGACTCTATTTTCGGCCCGCTAGGTAGTGAACCAAAAACTGCCTAGGTATGGAATGAGGGATCCGCATATACTGTATAAAATCTCATTCATAGTTTATATAGAGACAATGTCCACAAGTCCGCGTGTCAACTTGTATATCGCGGAAGTCTAGGTGCTATTTGTAGGACACAAAACAATAGATACTTAATTTTTAGCCTGCTAGGTCGCAAACCCGCGATCCAAAAAGTGCCCAAGTATGGAATGAGGGATTCACATATGTTCGAGAACAATGCTTTTGTACAATGTGAAACAATAGAGGTCCAATTTTCAGCCCGCCAGACCCAGAGCTCCCGATAAAAAAATATCGCTAAATATGAAATTCATACGGGATCTATGCATATGATGTATAAAATCTCATTCCATACTTTATTTAGAGACTATGTCCACAAGTCTGCATGTCAATTTGTATATCGCGAAAGTCTAGGTGCTATTTGTGGGACACGGAACAATAGATACTTAATTTTCAGCCTGCTAGGTCGTGAAACTGCGATCCAAAAAATGTCGAAGTATGGAATGAGGAATCCGAATATGTTCTAGAAAAATGTGTTTGTAAAGCACGGAACAATAGACGCCCAATTTCCAGCTCACCAGCCCCAGAGCCCCCAATAAAAGAAAAAAACGCTAAATTTGAAATTCATACAGGATCGCTACAGGACAATAAAAGTGCAATGTTCAACCATCCAGCCCAAGTCCACCTATCAATTTGTATATCGCGAAAGTCCGGGTGTTATTTGTAGGAGACAAAACAATAGAGACTCTATTTTCGGCGCACCAACCCGTGAACCCGCGATCCAAAAACTTCCTAAGTATGGAATGAGGGATCTGCATGTTGTATAAAATCTGATTCCATACTTTATATAGAGACTAAGTCCAAAAGTCCGCATGTCAATTTGCATATCTCGAAAGTCTAGGTGCTATTTGTAGGACACAAAACAATCGATACTTAAATTTCAGCCCACCAGGTCATGAACCCGCGATCCAAAAAGTGCTCAAGTATGGAATGAGGGATCTGCATATGTTCTAAAACGCTATCAATTTGTATATCGCGGAAGTATGGGTACTATTTGTAGGAGACAGAACAATAAATACTCTATTTTTGGCCCGCCAGGCCGCGAGCCCGCAATCCAAAAAATGCCTAAGTATGGAATGAGGGATCTGCATATGCTGTATAAAATCTCATTCCATACTTTATATAGACTATGTCCACAAGTCCGCGTGTGAATTTTTATATCGCGGAAGTCTAGGTTCTATTTGTAGGACACGGAAGTCTAGGTGTTATTTATAGGACACAGAACAATAGATACTTAATTTTCAGCCCGCCAGGTTGCAAACCCACAATCCAAAAAGTGCCCTAGTATGGAATGAGGGATCTGCATATGTTCTAGAACACTATCAATTTGTATATCATGGAATTTTGGGTGTTATTTGTAGGAGACAAAACAATAGAGACTCTCTTTTCGGCCCACTAGACCGTGAGCCCACGATCCAAAAACTGCCTAAGTATGGAATGAGGGATCCGCATATGCTATATAAAATCTCATTCCATACTTTATATAGAAACTATCCACAAGTCCACATGTGAATTTGTATATCATGGAACTGTAGGTGCTATTTGTAGGAAACGAAACAATAGATACTTAATTTTCATCCCACCAGGTCACGAACCCACGATCAAATGCAATGTTCAACCAACCAGCCCGTAGGTCCTCCTGTCAATTTGTATACCGCGGAAATCCGGGTGCTATTTGTAGGAAACAGAACAATAGAGACTCTTTCTTCAGCCCGCGAGGCCACCAACCCACAATAAAAAAAGTGCCTGAGTATGGAATGACTCTTTTTTATATTGCTTGTTTGTGGAAATACTTTTATCTCACTCAGCCGACCTAATTGTGAAAACTTTCTCGTATAATTAAATTTTGCAATAAAAATATTTAACAGTAATAATTTAGCGCAGGTCAGGTTCTGAATTTGTATATCGCAGAATTGTTAGTGTTATTTGTAGAGCGCGAAATAATAGATGCCCAATTTTTTTCCCGTCAGCCCGAGAACCCTCGATCCCAAAAAGTGGCTAATTATGGAATTAATACGAAATCGCTAAGGTAAAAAAAAATGCAATGTTGAACCAACCAACCTGCAAGTCCTCCTGTCAATTTGTATATCAAAAAAGTGTAGGTGCTATTTGTAGGACACAGAACAATAGAGGCTCAATTTTCAGCCCGCCAGGCTGAGAACTATCGACCCTTCACGTGCCCTGGGTATATCTTCACCCGACCGCTTTTCATACTTTGGTATTTCTTGGAATCAGTTTCGCCATTGCTGGTGCCTTCGTACTTGTTTCCAGATATGCAATAATTAAGCTTTAATGCTAGTAGCCATCCTGCAGCAATCGTTAAAACTGTCATTAATGTCCGGAAGTCCGAAGAAGATTTTTCATTAGTAAGAATTAAACTAATATTTGCCCACAAGCATGTTATCCATTCCAAGTATTCATTTCAAAGGCCACACAATCTTTTTTTTTTATGTGTCGATGGGTTGGTGCTTTTAAGAAATTTCTGATTCTTAATCTCTTTTCGCCGTCACCGCCACGTTCACACTTTTTTCTAATTGTGCAATTAGTGAGCTGTGATGGTCACAACTCATTCCGAACGAACCCTGGAAATTGTCATTGATCAGCGAAAGGCTCGAGGAGATATTCCATTGATATGCATTAAACCATAATTTACGGAGACTTATATTATCCCTCCCCGATTTTCATTTCAAACATCGTCTCGACCAAATGAAAATTCTAAATAACTTATGGTAGCATTTCTCTCCACACACAGTAAAGACATTGGGTCATAATGGCCAGAGGTTCCACTATTCCAGGGCATATTCTTACTATTCACCTCCCTCCGCCCAGAAGCAAAAAAGGAGATGGTCCCTTGAAAAACCAACGACTTCCAAGACCCCCTCTTAATCGCAAACTCCTTGCCCTTAACCAAGAAAGAGTTCGATAAACAGGTTGTTATGTTGAATACCTTGTCTCTGGAAAAGTTTTACAACATCCTTCAATTTGATCAAGCTCACGTCCATGACTGGCTAGTCAAATATGCAGTACAGAATGAGGAAATTCATCAGGCTCTCTCTAATCTTTCTATCGACTTCCAGGAATTAGAAAACGAAGTTTTCAACATCAAAATCTGGAATGAGATCAACGTCGCCCCAATGAGAAGCTACATTGAAGAATGGGTCGAAAGGCAATTGAAATAGACCACCGACGAAAGACAACAGGCAGTTCCCAACATTCCAACAACCGTGGAGAACATCCTTGAAACCACAGTCGTCGTCGACATCAATGAAATGACAACCGCAAGCAAATAGCCAAAGCGCTCATATGTACCCTCACTGTAAGTTTAGTCATTGCATCTTTCTTTGTTTCTCAACCTGGTTATTCCACTTTATTAAATACAGATGTATAGGCAAACACTTATACCTTTCCATTTATTTTCTTTTTCTGCTATTGCACTCTATCTTCTTTCTACATTCCCGTTTCTTATACATATTTCTTTAATGGTCCGCGGGGGCCCAAATCCCAGTCTAAATGACAAACGCATTGAAAGTCTGGTTTATATGTAACATACTTTAATTTTTTGGTATATTTCAAAATTTGCAATAGTATGTAACAAACTTTCATTTTTTGACATACTTGAAATAAAAAATGCATTTAAATTTTTATATGTTACAAACTCTATTCTTATCTTTCCGCATTCTGTATTTAACAAATGCATTTGTTTTTTAATATGTTATACTTTTATTCTTATCCTTCAATAGTCTATATGGAAAATGCATCTACTCTTTTATATGTTACACACTTTTTTTATATATATATTTCAAAATAAATGGCATTCAACAACGCAAGCGTCATTTACATATACCCCATGTTCACAAATGCATTTAAATTTTTATATTACTTATCTCCTATTAATTTTATGTCATCATATATTTTTATCTTTCACCAGTCCATATGGAAAATGCATTTAAATTTCCAAATTTAATCTTGCACTGTCAACAATTTTTTTACTTTGTTATATACTTTCAAAAAAATTAGGTTTGCCATATACTTTCAAAAATTAGATGTTGTTGTGCCTGTCGACCGTCATTTACTTTTGCCCTATCTTCCATGATATACATTTTGCACAACATTTCCCTGATATACATTTTGCACCAAACACTTCGTTTCATTTACAATTCAACCTCATTTTCCACAATTTGTTTTCTAACCTCCTTGGCAGGGACTGCGCTGCCACGCAACCTTGTTTATTAAAAGATTATTTAGATTTATTTTAAAAAAAATTGTGTAAAAAAACATTAGGATAAGCATTCCAAGATGGAATTTGTCTATCATACCTTTATTTATTAAGAGATGATTAGATTTATTTTAAAAATAGAATTGGTAAAAAACATTAAGAGAAGCATTCCAATATCATCATAGTTTTGTTGACTTAAGAGATTAGTATTGTGAAGATATTTTGAAATTGTGATCTAATTTAGGTATAAAGAAGACATTTTAGGAGAAACTATTTTCCATCTTCAAACCTCTTAATGTCACAAAGATATAAATTCTTATATTTAATTGAGTTTTGAAAATTAACCAACACTTAATTTTGTTATTTAAAAAATATTAATTTCATTTATATGAAATACAAATTATAATTATGATAATATTTGATGTAATATATACAATTAAAATTAAATATAAATTGAAGATATATGATTTCATCATTATAATTTTAAATATAACAATATGAGATTAACCTTTTTTTTATATACTATTTTAATTAAAATATTTTTTAATTTTATATTATATTTATATTTAATTGATTAAAAATTATTTTTCTTAAATTAAAAAGTATATTAAAAACTCAAAATCTAAAAAAATTATATTATAAACCTTTTTCTATTTAAAAGAAAATAAATAAAACAAAACTCACTATAAATGACATAATTTAAAGTTTAATAAAAAATCAACTTTTATCAAAGTGGTTTTTGTTGTGATCTATTATTTTCATAAAGTTTTATTTATGGTTTCTAAGGCCTCCACGTCGTGCGTTCTTTTTCTAAATAGCGGAGCTTTAACTTTATTTTGAATGGAATAAAGGCGTTTTAGTCAACAAAGCCATGAGTAAAGTCATTATCCATCACTAAATTCATTATCAATCATGTGAGAGAAAACTGGTTGAACAACTAAAAAAGATAAACTTAACGTCAAATTGATATATAAAATCATTTTGTTTATAAAACAAGTGATCTCTTTTTTTTCCACGAGAAAAAATTACTCTTTATATTCCAAAAAGGATATAAAATTTTACATGTCTACTTCTCTTACAGCAGCATAAATGCTACAGAGCGGAGATAGCAATAAATCAGCTCCCAAGCTATATCCACACTGAGGCCTCACAAACAAGGCAAAATACCACAAGACTGCATTTCTGCTACAATGAAATATCAGTCAACAAAACTGCCAGAAAAATCAGTCAAACAAAACTGCCAGATATGAATGATCCAGTCATAGATTGATCTTGTAGATAGGGCCTTCATTACCATCCTCCCAATAGGAAAATCTAAGTTGATTCATAGGGAGGTGCAAAGCTTGTTTCGAGAGGAGATCTGCCTCAGAGTTTTCCTCTCGGTAGATATGCTGAAAGGTGAGTTTGCTGAAAAGTGAGATAGCTTTCCTGGTTCTATCTTTCCAACAAAGAAGAGCTGCCACATGGAAATCTGACAACTCATTCAGCCAATCGATT
>ML813475.1:68401-91629 GCA_009831015.1 Picea engelmannii | reverse complement strand
GAGACCTAGTTTTAGGATCATCTCATCTGATTTTGTACATTGAACATATTGCAAGAGGAGGTTTCTCCCTCAAATTGGATTGTTATTCATTGAATTTTTATCATTCTCAAGGTATTTTTTCATTACATTTGGTATCACGACATTGATCCCAGGGTTTTTCTTCTTCAAATGAGTCATATTGGAATTTTTGCTATAACGTTTTTTCAGAGATGCCTTAGACAGTGAAATTTTGAGGTTACTCAAGAGACATATCCAGGTACTTCTGGTAAAAATTCCAGGTTCTTGTTCATTAAAATTTTGGACATATGGCCTATGGAAGATAAGGTTTTTGACTCATCTTGAAATAAGTTTTAAACGAGTCATCTTGGGATTTTTTCTATAACTTTTTTATTGGAAGTTTCAGATAGTGAAAATTTTAGGATATCGAGGAAAGATAGCAAATAATAGGTGGTAAAAATTTTGAGTTTTGGTTCATTATATTTCCATAGATATATCTTGTGAAAGTTAAGGTTTGTGACTAGTCCTGAAATTAGTCTCAAATAAGCCATGTTTTTATTTTTTCTATAAACACGTTTTGGTGAATTTTTAGAATCTAAAATTTTCATCATCCTGAGGAGACATAGCGAATTATCTATGGAATTTTTTTTTAAATTCAAATCATTAAAATATGTGAGATATATCTTGTGGAAATTGGGGATTTTTACTAATTCTGAAATGAGACTTAAAAAAATCATTTTTTGTATTTGGGCTATAACATTTTATCAATGAAGGTTCATATTGTGAAATTTGCTAGAGTTTAAGAAGTCGTATTAGAGCACAACAAGACAAAATTTCAAACTTGGGAAGGTTCAAATTTCAAATATATATCATGGTTGTCACAATAAATAATATAATATAATATAAAGACATTAAAATAATAAATTAAAGTAAATTAAACATTAATGTAATAAAAGGTCACGACTAAAAGTCATGACTCTTCATAAAACCATAAAGGGAATATATATGTGCAGGCCCTATCCTTGTAATATCATCATTATTTTACAATCAATTATTATTATATGTATCTTATTATGGATTCAGAGTGAAGTTGTTCATTACGAAACCCTTGTGTCCTTCACATTGGTATCAGAGCTGGTCACTCCCCCATATCACAGTCATTCCCCACACCCCCACATTTTCCCTCTCACTGCAACCCCCTCATTCCCTCAACTTGCAACCCCCATTTTGTAACTCTCCCCCATATTCTGAAACTGCAGCCCTCATCCTACAACCTGTTTATGTTTCTATAACCCTCCCCACTCCCTCCCTCCTGCAACCCGTTTTAGTTTTCGTAACTCTCCCCACTCCCTCTCCACTCCCCTGCACCCTCATGTAAACCCTCCCCCGTGACTTGTTTCCCACCCCCTCTCCACTCCCTCACACCCTCTCGTAACCCTCCCTCGCAACCTTTTTTCTCACCCCCTCTCCACTCCCTCGCACCCTCTCATAAACCTCCTCCACCCCCTCCCGTAAACTCTCCACTAAACTCTCCCATAAAACCTCACGTAAAATATCCACTCCCTCGCGACCTCTCTCCAGTCACCCTCCACCCCCTCCCCATTCCCCCACAGTCTGCATCCCCTTCCCCATTCCCCCACAGTCTTCGTCCTCCTCCCCATTCGTCCACCTCACTCCCATGTCATCTCTCTCCCATTCACCTTTCCTTTCATCATTCACCCACCATACACTCTCCACTCTTACGCGCCCTCCACTATGCGTATCTCGACACACATCCTTCCACCTTAAACTACATACAATTCTTTAAACTCAATAATTAAAAAGGGGATATTCCAAGCAAAAAACAAAATTACAGAAAAATACTCACCCCCAAACATCAGAAGGATATCATAATTAAAAACTCAAGTGGAAAAAATAGACCAAGAGTGTAAAAGAATTAGAAAACACTCGAAAAGTCAGTACAAAAAAATCACGATGAATTACTAGAAATAAAGCTCAACAATAAGGCACTCAAACAAGAGTTGACCCATAATATTAAAGAAAAAATTTCAACTAAAATCATAATCAAATTACAAAAAGACATGGATAATCTAAAACAGGATCTTAAAGACAATATTTTTCAAAAACTCGAGGTTAACCTACAACTAGGTTTGGGAAACTTTAAACGAGAAATAAATGACGATTTTCAACAAAGTCTGGTTGTGATGACACAACATCAGGAAAAAAATATTAATGAGCTTTTAACTTTAGTAAAATGTCAAGGGCACCAACAAGCCACCCAACCACAACCAAGTGACTCAAGCACATCTAACACATCATCGCCACCACCACCGTCACCACTAGCTCCCTACAATTCAAATTCCCAACCTATATCACAACATCAACCCTTAATAATTTATCCTCCCAAATCCAAAATTGAAATATCAAAATACAATGGAGGCGATAACCAATGCATGGCGTGGTTTAACAAAATTGAAGAATATTTCCATATATATAATATTACAACCGATGAAGAAAATGTCAAATACACATCCATGTACCTTGAAGGAACTTCATACAATTGGTATCTATGGTGGAAAGGAAGAATTTAGTCATATAATTGGAATTCTTTCAAAAATGATTTTTTTAAAAGATTCCAGGGCATCTCAAAAAAATATTTTTTTTTCAAAACTCACCAGATGACAACAAAAAGGAAACATAGATGAATTTGCACATCAATGGGAAGCTCTCGCCACCCGAGTATTTGGACAATCTGATGATCAATTACTCCAGTCTTACATAGGTGGTCTCAAACCACATATCCAAGACGAGTAAAGATTACATGAGGTTACTATGGTAGAAATAGCAATACACAAGGAAAAAGCTGCAGAAGAAAAACTATAAGGCCAATCAAGATTCAGCAAGGATTACTCAAGAAGGAGTGTACCTCAGACCACAAGAAATGAAAAATACATACCACCCAATCTACGTGAAGATAGAATAAGAAGTTTAGAGTCCCAAAGGATAAAATAAGGAAAATGTAAACGATGTGGAGAGAAATGGGACCCCAGACATAGGTGCCAAATTGAAGATAACTTAAAAAAATTGTACACTTGTGAAGCAAAAAAAGACGACGAATCAGGCTCAACAGAATCAATAAATGAAGAAATGGAAAATTTCCAAAATGGCAGTTCATAACTCATAGAAGAAAAGACACCAAGAATATCGCTTGCAGCCATCATAGGCATTACCCAACCACAAACTCTCAAATTAAAAGTACATATCAAAAATGATAATGTCACTATACTAATCGACAATGGAAGTACCCACAATTTCCTCAATATCAAGATTGCAAGGAAACTCAAATTATTTGTATAACCAGTTCCAGATATGAAAGTAATGGTTGTAGACAGAAAAAAAAAAATGGAAATGTCAGAAAATGCCATAAGGTGAAACTCCAAATCCAAGATTTCAATTTGGAATCAGAACTCTACACCGTCCCTCTAAGAGGAGTAGATGTGGTTTTAGGAGTCCAATGGTTACAAACCTTGGGCACATACTCAGTTAATCACCAGGAACATTTCATCCAATTCAAGTGGCAAGATAAAAATTATAAATTAGATGGTTTTCAACCTCCACAAACACAGGTTGCGTCATCACAACAAATGGAAAAAATGGTCTGAAAAGGAGCAATCACATACTTCATCAAATTACACAACATAGAAATACAATAATCAAAACATGATGACTCCAAAACATCATACATCCAAGATCTAATTAAAAAACATAATAAGGTATTTCAATACCTTCCCATGGAGTTACCGCCTCAAAGAAGAATTGAACATATAATTGAATTTAAACCAAGATCAAGCCCAATCAAGGTTAGACCGTACAGGTACCACCATCAATCCAAGACCTATTAAAATGTGGTGTCATCATGAAAAGAATAAGTCCATATGTAGCTCCAGTAGTGTTAGTTTGAAAGAAAGATGGATATTTCAGATTATGCATAAATTATCGAGGGCTAAACAAAATAACAATTAAAAACAAATTTCCCATCCCATTTATTGATGAAGTGTTGGATGAACTTCACGAAGAAAGATATTTTTCAAAACATGATTTAAGATCTGGGTAATATCAGATCAGAGTCAGACTAAAATATGTAGCCAAGACTGCCTTCCAGACACACGAAGGACACTACAAATTCAAGGTTATGCCTTTTGGGATAACTAATGCCCCCACCACTTTCCAAGCGACAATGAATGAATTATTTCACCCATACTTACATAAACATGTATTAGTCTTCTCCGATGATATCTTAGTGTACATTAAAACATGGGAGGAGCATATGAAACATTTGGGACAAGTGTTATCTCTTCTGGATGAAAATCAATTCTACGCCAAAATGTGAAAATGTACATTTGGCAAGGAGGAAGTAGAGAACCTTGGTCACATCATATCCAAAAAGGGATTCAAGGTAGACCCCAATAAAATTAGGGCAATCACAGAATGGCCTAAACCCAAAAACATATCCAAGTTAAGAGGATTTTTAGGATTGGTAGGATACTATCGAAGATTTGTCAAGAATTATGCTCATTTAACTGCCCCTCTAAAAAATCTCCTTAAGAAAACTCCTTCCAATGGAATGTGGAAGCACAAAAATGTTTTGAAAACTTAAAAAACATTATGTACATGACTTCGGTATTAGCAACACCTGACTTCTCCAAACCTTTCATCATTGAGTGTGACACGTTAGGTCTTGGAATTGGACAAATATTGATGCAAAATGGGCACCCAATAGCTTTTGAGAGAAGAAAATTAAATCAAACAGAATGCTTGCAATCCACTTACAACAAGGAAATGCTTTCCATCATGCATGAATTATCAAAATGGTGCCAATATCTATTGGGAAGTAAGTTCTTGATAGACATAGATCATAACATTCTCCAGTACTTGTTACAACAAAAAACATTGTCAACCGAACAACAAAATTGGATAGAGAAAATTGCCACGTTTGATATGGAAATTCTGCATAAAAGAGGAAAAAACAACATTGTGATTGATTCCCTATCATGAAAAGATGAAGAACGCAATTTTTTGCAATATCAATAGCCATCCCAGAATGGTTGGATGAAATCTGAACTGAGTATGAAAAAAACCCGAAGACTTTCTCTATAATTAACAATTTAAATCAATATCCTAAGTTCAAATGGAAAAACGACATCTTATGGTATAAAGGGAGAATCTACTTAAATACCAACTCAAGATTTAAAGCCAAGGTTCTTCAAGAATCTCATGATTTCCCAATTGCAGGTCATGTAGGATTTTTCAAAACATACTATAATGCACGAAGATCATTTTTTTGGAAAGGGATGAGTGCAGATATTCAAAAATATGTAGGAGAATTTGATCTCTGTCAAAGGAACAAGATTGAAAATGTGTCGACCCTTGGGTTAATCCACCTGTTACACATTCCCAACCAAAAATGGGAAGAAATTTCAATGGATTTCATTGAAGGACTACCCATATCTGACGAAAAAAGATAAAATATTAGTAGTAGTAGACAGAGTAACTAAGTATGCACACTTTATTGGAGTAAGGAAAATAGATTCAGCAAAACAAATGACTAAAATATTTTGTAAAAATATTTACAAACTACATGGGTTCCCTAAAGTTATCGTCAGTGATAGAGATGCCAAATTTAAAGGGAATTTTTGGAGAGAATTTTGAAAATAGACCAGAACCTCTCTCAATATGAGCTCAGCTTACCACCCTCAAACAGATGGTCAAACAAAATTCGTCAATAAAGTTTTAGAAACCTATCTTCGTTTCTTCATCTCCAACAAACAACATAAATGGTTGGACCTTGTTGAGTGGTGGTATAATTCCACTTATCACACATCATCTAAAATGACACCTTTCCAAGTTCTTTATGGTTACGAACCTCCATCATGGAAGGAGTTGGCCACTAGCCACACAAAATTTGCATCAGTAAAAGACCATTTAGACGTAAGTCAGAAAATCCTTCAGTTACTCAAAGAAAACTTAACAGCTGCAAGGAACCAAATGAAGCAACAAGCAGACCAAAACCGAACAGAAAGAGAGTTCAAAGTAGGAGATCGGGTATTTGTGAGACTTCAACCTTACAAACAATTATCCCTTAAACAACATGGGAAGAATAAATTGGATCCAAAGTTTTATGAACCATATCAAATAAATAGAAAAATTAGTCATGTAGCTTACCAGTTGGATTTACCAGATAAAATTTGTATCCACGACGTCTTTCATGTATCATGTCTAAAGAGAGTCTTGGGGAAACAAAAAAAGGTACAAACTATAATTCCTATGTTGGATGAGGAAGGAAGAATCATTTTAGAGCCCGAAGCCATTATCACCAAACAGGAAAAGAGATTACGTTGTCGAGTAATCAAGGAATATTTGATTAAATGGAAAAATCTATCGGAAGAAGACGTTGCATGGGAGTCAAAGCAGTTTCTTCATATACATCCTTCCTTATCATTTCTTTGAGGAAAAATCAAAATATAAGGGAAGGGAAATGTCACAATAAATAAATAATATAATATAAAGACATTAAAATAATAAATTAAATTAAATTAAACATTAATGTAATAAATGGTCATGACTAAAATTCATGACTCTTCACAAAACCATAAAGGGCATTAATATAGGCAGGCCCTATCCTTGTAATATCATCATTATTTTACAATCAATTAGTATTATATGTATCTTATTATGGATTCAAAGCGAAGTTGTTCATTACAAAACCCTTGTGTCCTTCACAATGGCAAAGGTCAACCATCCAAACATACTCCAAAATTAGAGTTTGAAAGGTATGTAACTTACAATTGGCATAAGTTCTTATTGAAATATCTATTTTTGGTGATTCAAAATTTGTGATAAAGAGAAAATAGAGGAGTATTATTATTATTACTATCCCACATGGCTCCAAAAAATATCACAACACCAATTAAAACTCCATAAATCTCACCTATAACTCATGAAGAAAATGAGGAGATACATAACAAGTTATCCAAATTGGAGGAACGACTTAATGATTTGAGTGTTAGAAAAATAACAAGTGATGATTTGGTAAACACAAAGAAAAATTCAAGAGATGGAAAATAATATGGATGAAAATAAGTATGAAATACAAAAAATCCATGAATCAAATGAAAAAATCCATAAAAATGATTCTCTTACAGAGGATCCCTAAAAGGGATATGGAGATAGGAAATCATGAAAATAAGGATAATAATGTTGTTTTGACTGAATAACATGTGGGGATTATTTTATAACAATTGGAGAGCATAGATACTAAATCCCAGATGTTATCGAGAAAATATCACGAGTGGATAGTAAGATCTCCCTAGGATTTGCCTATTGATCCTAGACAGGCATGGGGATAGACTTTTATGGCCTTCCTTTAGAATCAATCAATTGGATTCACATTTAAACTAAGAAATGGTAGAATAACATAGATTTTCATGAAGGTTGTCCTTCATATATCCCGACTGCTACATTCTTGAATTTATAGCTCCTGCGTCTACAACCTGCTCCCTACAAACAAAATACAAGCAATGCCTTACTACTTCTCTTATTAGTGTTAGAATCCTAGATATAGCTTGGATCTAACTCGATCTATAATAAAACAAATCAGTTTTGAACATTCATGCATGGAATACAAACATTCATAGGGGAAAACCAATGATCTATTAATTTGAATAATGGAAATACATCAATACAATAACCTCTTAGTGTAGATGCATTCCCCTTTTCCCCTTTCTCCTTGCTCCTCCTCAACTCTTCAATCAAGCTAGGAAACCTAAATGAAACTCATGTAGATGGAGAAGAACCTATGAATTTTGGCAGCATAGATCTGTAAATGATTCTTCTTCCTCATTCTCAAGACTAACCTTCCTTTTATAGGTTATTGGAGAGGCTTGGGAGAGCTTATATATATTTTAGAGATCAATGGAGACTCGAATTATGTGAATCTCTTCAAAACTATGTGAATCTATAAGGTTACATAGGGTGTCGCAGGTTGCACTGTAGATAACACGCGACATGTCGCTATTTGTCCATGTATGACAAGAGAAACCCTGTAAAAATAATCTAAATCTTAAGCTAGAGTTGTGCCTTATCTTTCATCTTCTGTTGTATTCCCCTCGGGACATGTAGGGTATAAATTAAGGCTATAATAGATGCCCCCTAATGTGTGAGGCTAGGAAAGGAATGGATGGTTGAAACACATTACAATAAAATAGTATCCATGTGAGGCAACATGAGAAGAGAGAAAAGAGGTCAAGAGGTCAAAAATTACCTACAATCAAACACCAAGGATAAAGGAATATATAGACCATCCCCTAGGTAGACATACTCATACTCTGAAGAGTATCAAAGCATGGCCGCAAAAATAATACACTGTAGATCCATGACATGAAATGCAAGAGCATGGCCATGAAAGAATACACAGTGGATACGTGCCATCAATAAGTGGGCCACCAGAAAGTGTGCCCCACTTCCTTGGCCACTCATGATGAGGGGGCGCTCCTTAATTAGTATTGCAATTAGTGTTGTAGTTAATGTTTTAGTTAGTTTTACTTTTTTCTATTGTATATAGTAGTTCGCTTCAGCACTTTTTGCTGCAAGCATTTAGTGCACTTTTAGCAATTATTGTAGTAAGAATTTAGTTAGTTGTTACAAATTCTATTGTAATCAGCTAATAACGAGAAGGAAAACCTGCCTTGCTTATATAAGGCGCTCCTCTCTCACTCAATAAACGTGATGGTTATTTTCTCTTCTAATTCTTCTTCTCCATTTTCATGTATATTCTATTTTCTCTTCTCCGCACTATCTAATTTATGTTCTTCATTGCGCATTTATTTTTCTGTGTGTTTTTCATATTTGAATTGAAAATAAATTGGTATTAGAGCTTGGATCCAAGTCAACTTCTACTCAACCACAAAATTTAGAAGAGAGGCCATCCAACAATTTTTTTTCTCAAATCTAGACGTCCTTATCAGGACTTCTAGTGTGCCCTCCTCATGGATTCCAACACATTCATTTTTCACCATTCTCCACACGCCCTCTCCAGGGTACCAGATGCCTTCTCAGGGTCCTCGGGAGTTTAGTGATTATAAGCACAACATCCATTGATAGATTGGCATCTGTGGTGCATGGAAATTATGTCGTCGTGAAGAGAGCCATCTACAAAGGATTTCACATCCACTACCACATGTCCAATTAAGGATTTAACGATGGCTCTCTTGGAGCTACTATGTTTTCAATAGTGCAAAGTTCCAACACCCATGCAACTCAATATGTGCTTCCAATTACCGAAGTTTGTGGGACAAATGAATAGAGATAATATTGACTTTTGGCTTTGTAGTCTTTCCACATACTTTTGTACATGTCCTAAGATGACAAAAGACATGAATCTTCATATTTTCAGTCTACAACTCGAGGGAATTGCGTAGACATGGTGGGACACTTAGCTGGAGAATTATTCTTGGGTCTTGGAAAAGGAAATCGGGTTGAGACAGAAACACCACACATTACAACGTGGATGGGATTTTGCAAGGAACTCAGAGACTACTTCTATCCCCAGAGATATCAACATAACCTCCTTGCCAAATGGTTGCATCTCTGACAACTCACCCATCAATCAATACAGAGCTACATACATGTCTTATGCAAGTTTCACATCCAGCTACACATTTCAGATTTGGAAGAGGTATTGATTGTTAAATTTAATTATGTCTTATTAAAAAAAAATCGTCATGAAATTGATTTGTTTGACTCTCCTTCCTTGGACAAGGCCTTTCTTTGGGCCTTGGCCATGGAGCGTAAAGTGGCTCCTCAAATCGGCTCTCCTCTAACCTGATATGTTCCTCCTTTTTCTAATCCTTCACATACTGAGGATTCCATGGTTTACTCTGCTTCCCCATCCACACCTATAAATGTGCACTAGTGTACCTTTCATAATACCAACTCACATGCATTTGCATACTGTCGGTCACTTAAGAACATTCACACCAAATAGACTCTATTTGTAGAGGTCACTCAGCTAGATTCCTCTTACCATCCTGAAGTTGTCTCTCTCAACAATCCTATCGAAGTGGACCCTTCTTTGATCTTGATGACCACTAATATGTGGGATATATCTTGTGGAAATTGGATATTTTTACTAATTCTGAAATGAGACTTAAACAAGCCAATTTCTGTATTTGGGATATAACATTTTATCAATGATGGTTCATATTGTTAAATTTTCTCGAGTTTAAGAAGTCGTATTAGAGCACAAAAAAACAAAATTTTAGACTCGATAAGGTTTAAATTTAAAATATATATCATGGAAAAGGTCAAATAGCCAAACGTACTCCAAAATTAGAGTTTGAAAGGTACGTAACTTACAATTGGCATACTTTTTTATTGAAATATCTGCTTTTGGTGATTCAAAATTTGTGATAAAGAGAAAATAGAGGAGTATTATTATTATTATTATCCCACATGGCTCCAAAAAATATCACAACACCAATTAAACCTCCATAAATCTCACCTATAACTCATGAAGAAAATGAGGAGATACATAACAAGTTATCCAAATTGGAGGAACGACTTAATGATTTGAGTGTTAGATCAATAACAAGTGATAATTTGGTAAACACAAAGAAAAATTCAAGAGATAGAAAATAATATGGATGAAAATAAGTATGAAATACAAAAAATCCATGAATCAAATGAAAAAATCCATAAAGATAATTCTCTTACAGAGGATCCCTGAAAGGGATATGGAGATACAAGGAAATCATGAAAATAAGGAGAATAATGTTGTTTTGACTCAATAACATGTGGGTATTATTTTATCACAATTGGAGAGCATAGATACTAAATCCCAGATATTATGGATAAAATCTCACGGGTGGATAGTAAGATCTCCCTAGGATCTTCCTATTGATCCTAGACAGGCAAGGGGATAGACTTCTATGGCCTTCCTTTAGAATCAAGAAATTGGATTCACAATTAAACTAAGAAATGGTAAAATAGCATACATTTTCATGAAGGTTGTCCTTTGTATATCCCGACTGCTATAGTCTTTAATTTCTAGCTCCAACCTCTACAACCTACTCCCTACACACAAAATACAAGAAATGTCTTACTACTTCTCTTCTTAGTGTTAGAATCCTATATATAGCTTGGATCTAACATGATATAGAATAAAACAAAGCAGTTTTGAACATTCATGCATGGAATACAAACATTCATAGGGGAAAACCAATGATCTATTAATTTGAATAATGGAAATACATAAATACAATAACCTCTTAGTGTAGATGCATTCCACTTTACCCCTTGCTCCTTTCTCCTCCTCATCTCTTCAACCAATCTAGGAAAATTGAATGCAACTGATGTAGATGGAGAAGAACCTATGAATTTTGGCAACATAGATCTGTAAATGATTCTTCTTCCTCATGCTCCAGATCAACCTTAATTTTATATATTTTTTAGAGGCTTGGGAGAGCTTCTAGATATTATAGAGACCAATGGAGACTAGAATTATGTGAATCTCTTTAAAACTTTGTTAATCTATAAGGTTACATAGGGTGTCACGGGTTGCATTGTAGATAACACACAACATGCCGCTCTTTGTCCATGTATGATAAGCGAAACCCTGTAAAAATAATCTAAATCTCAAGCTAGAGTTATGTATTATCTGTCATCTTCTTTTGTATTCCCCTCGGGCCCTCTAGGATAGAAATCAAGGCTATAATATATTCCCCCTAATGTGTGAGGTCAGGAAAGGAATGGATGGTTGAAACACAATACAATAAAATAGTATCCATGTGAGGAAACATGAGAAGAGAAAAAAAAGGTCAATAGGTCAAAGAGTACCTACTATTAAACACCAAGGCTAAAGGAATATATAGACCATCCCCTAGGTAGACATACTCATACTCTGAAGAGTATCAAAGCATTGTTTCCAAAACAATACACTACAGATCCATGACATGAAATGCAAGAACATGGCCATGAAATAATACACAGTGGATCCATGTAATCAATAAGTGGGCCACCAGGAAGTGTGCCTCACTTCCTTGGCCACTCATGATGAGTGGATTCTCCTTAATTAGTATTGTAGTTAGTGTTACGGTTAGTTTTAAATTTTTCTATTGTAGATAGTAGTTCACTTTAGCACTTTTTGTTGCAAGCATTTAGTGCACTTTTAGAAATTACTTTAGTAAGCATTTAGTTAGTTGTTGCAACTTCTATTATAATTAGCTAATAACAAGAACGAAAAAAATGCCTTACTTATATAAGGCGCTCCTCTCTCACTCAATAAACGTGATGGTTATTTTCTCTTCTAATTCTTATTCTCCATTTTCATGCATATCCTATTTTCTCTACTTCGCACTATCTAATTTATGTTCTTCATTACTCATTTATTTTTCTGTGTGTTTTTCATATTTGAATTGAAAATCAATTGGTATCAGAGCCTGGATTGAAGTCAGCTTCTGCTCAACCACAAAATTCAGAAGAGAGGCCATCCAACAATTTTTTTTCTTAGATCCAGAGGTCCTTCTCAGGACTTCCAGTGGGCCCTCCTAAAGGATTCCATCACATTCATTTTTCACCATTCTCCACATGACCTCTCCAGGGTACCAGATGCCTTCTTAGGGCCCTCAGGAGTTCAGTGATTCTCAACTAAACATCCATTGATAGAGTGGCATCTGTGGTGCATGAAAATTATGTCGTCGTGAAGAGAGTCATATACATAGGATTTCACATCCACTTCCACATCTCCAATTCAGGATTTAACTATGAATCTATAGGAGCTACTCCATCTGCAACAACGTAAATCTCCAACACCCATGCAACTCGATACATGCTTCCAATTATCGAAGTTTGTGGGCCAAATGAATGGTGATAATGTCGACTCTTGGCTTTGCATTCTTTCCACATACTTCCGTACATGTCCTGAGATGATAGAAGACATTAATCTTCATATTTTTAGTCTACAACTCAAGGGAATTGTGTAGACATGGTGGGACACTTAGCTAGATAATTATTCATGGGTCATGGAAATGGGAAATCTGGTTGAGACACAGACACCACACATTATGAAGTAGGTGGGATTTTTCAAGGAACTCAGAGACCATTTCTATCCCCCGAGATATCAACATAACCTCCTTTCCAAATGGTTGCATCTTTGACAAATTTCCCATCAGTCAGTAAAAATCTACATAGTTGTCTTCTGTGAGTTTCACATCCAGCTACACATTTCAAGTTTGGAAGAGGTATTGATTGTCAAATTCAATTTTGTCTTATTAACAATTTTTCGTCATGAAGTCAATTTGTTTGACTCTCCTTCCTTGGACAAAGGCCTTTCTTTGGGCCTTGGCCATGGAGTGTAAAGTGTCTCCTCAAATATTCTCTCCCCCAACCCGATATGGTCCTTATGTTGCTAGTCCTTCACATACTGAGTATTCCATGGTTTACTCTACTTCCCCATCCACACCTAGAAATGTGCACTGGTGTACCTTTCATAATACCAACTTGCAGGCATCTATAGACTATCGAGCACTTAAGAACATTCCCACCAATTAGAATCCATTTGTAGAGGTTACTCAACCAGATTCCTCTGACCATCTTGAATTTGTCTCTCTCGATAATCCTATCGAAGTGGACCCTTCTCTGATCCTGATGACCACTAATGAACTCAACATCTCTAATATACCTCTGCTCACATATAATTTTTATATTAAGCATGAGTTAGCTACTCTCATCTTGGACAACGAAAGCCAAAAGAACCTTTTTTCCCATAACTTGGTCACACACCTGAACCTCCTCACCACTCTGCACTCGACCCCATACCATCTCAGCTAGGTAAAAAAGGAAGGCCCTCGTCTCATTATCTCTCAGTGTTGTGCAGTTACCTTTGTGATTGGCCCTTTCCAGGATATTGTGGTGTGTGATGTCTCTCCCTTTGATTGTGCTAATTTGTTACTTGGCATTCCCTACCAATAGGACCGACATGCTATCTATCATGCTAAATATCATCAATACCACTTGCAACATGAGGGACACACCTATGTACTTACTTCCTTTTATCTTATATCCACCCAACCTATTACTGACCACACAACCATTAATCAAGTTAGTCTAAACCAATGCGTCTCTTTATGCTTAGTTCACTCCATTAACCTAGACAACCAGAATAACCATGTACCTCCTTCCATGGATCCCCCGCTCCAAGAATTTGTAGATATCTTCACACAACCCATGAAACTTTCCCTGTCTCACTCTATTGAACTCACACTTGATCTAATTCCTGGTGCTTCTTTGCCCGACGCCCTATCCTATCACATCACTCCCCGGGAGGCCACTGAGATGAAACACCCAATTGGTCAACTTTTGAACTTAGTCCATATTCCACCTTCATCATCTCCATGTGCGTCACCCACCTTTGCTATCCAAAATAAATATGATTTGGAAGGGTGCCTAGTGACCCCCTACAGTGCCCTTAATTAAGCCAATGTTAAAACTCGTTACCCCTACCCCGAATTGAGGAATTGTTGGACCACTCACAAGGGTATTATTCCTTCACACAAATGGATTTGACAGTTGGCTACCATAAAATTCGCATGAATGCGACAAGTCATTTGGGTAAATGTGTGATCATTTATCTTGACGATATTTTGGTCTTCAGTAATTCTTGGGCAGAATAGATTCAACACATCCAAAACTTTCTTGAGCTATTGTAGGAACATACACTTCAGGGAAATAAATCCTATGTTGGACACTCATCAGTTCCACATTTGTGACTCATACTGGACACAACAGGGGTCGATCAAATGCATATCAGGTATAGGTTTTGGCACAATGGCCAGTGCACTCCAATTCCCATGACCTTAAGATTTTTTTTGAAAGGTTGGGTACCACTTCACTCAAATTCTAGTCACATTATGCTCTGCGCAGGTTCTCTATTGTCCATATAGGAATCATCCCTTTCATATTACAAAGGATGCATTTCAATTCGCTATTGGGTAAATATTTGAACATGGAGGTCATTTGATGAAATTCCATTTAGAGACCCTTACTTCTTCTGGCTTCGCACATCAACAACAAGACCATCATTTAGTTCATTTTTTATGCATATGTTGACTCAATGATATACTCAAGAAGCAACTTCCTTATGAGAAACCCAAGACCGTGAAAAATAGAGGCATGATAAGAAGCGCACAACCTTTTTCTTTCAGTTGGGAGATCATATATGGCTCTTGTTGGACAAGTACCAATGCAAAATCCAACATCATTTGCAACACAATTTCCTTCATTTGCTAGCGGAAGCAAGGACGCTTCTAGATCTAAACAGGGAGGAATTAGGCCACCAGGAAGTGTGGCCCACTTCCTTGGCCACTCATGATGAGGGGGTGCTCCTTAATTAGTATCGTATTTAGTGTTGCAGTTAGTTTTAGTTTTTTATATTGTAGATAGTAGTTTTCTTCAGCACTTTTCGCTACAAGCATTTAGTGCTCTTTTAGCAATTATTGTTGTAAGCATTTAGTTAGTTGTTGCAACTTCTATTGTAATCAGCTAATAACAAGAAGGAAAAATCCTCCTTGCTTATATATGGTGCTCCTCTCTCACTCAATAAATTTGATGTATATTTTCTCTTCTAATTCTTCTTCTCCATTTTCATGTATATTCTATTTTCTCTGCTCCGCACTATATAATTTATGTTCTTCATTGCGCATTGATTTTTCTATTTGTTTTTTCAGATTTGAATTGTAGATCAATAAGATCATAGCCACAATAAAATATAATGCATATCTATTTCACAGAATATACATCAGGAAGACAACGAGCACTGAGGAGAGTTCCCATGAAGTCTTCAAAGTATTTATATACAAGTGATATACTCCATCACAACTTGGGATGGGATGTTGTAAAGGAATGATGTGGCCCCAAACCCAAGGTATTTCTCCCAAAACTTGATGGTATGAATATACAATATCCGAATAGATGATCTGATGTCGAACATGGTAGAAACCATATGATTACCAATCATTGATGTATACCATTAACAGACGTGAGGGGACCCACCAATGAGGAATATGGACCCCAATGTACCTAGTACAATATAGAAATTGTGAATAGAGGATGTGATATTGAACACTCGTAGAATCAATAGATCAGGAATCAATGATGAAAACCAACTGTCGACTACAAGGAAGCATGCCACTGAGGATTGCAAGCTTCAAGGTACTAGATGGTTTCTAGATCCCTCTCCTAGATAATATGTTGAATTCGATAAGAAGATATCCATTGAAGGAGGGAATTAATGTATACCCCAACAATTGACACAAAACATACACTGAGAGATGATGTGAAGAGAAAGTATCACCAAGTACAACTGACACAGGGATGACCAACTCAGAAAGTAAAAAAAAAAAATAGATGGCCAACTCAAGCTTAAACTTCCCTTGAACATATAGCACGGTATAATATGACTTGGTAGCAAGACTCAAGAGCTAGAATAATATAGTGCAACAACTCATAAGGCATGAAGCACTCTCCATCATGACTAGAAGAGTAACCATACATAGGAGTATATGTGACTCATATTACTAGGACGGGTCCCAGGAAAGATAAAAACCAATTGTAAGATGATTACTCAAACATGTTTCATGTTCAAGGGAGACTCAAATTATGCCGCCATTTTGGAAACAAATCAATGATAAAAACCCCCACTCTTTTTATTTTAGTGTCTCCTTCATTTTTTAATGAGCATGAAAGAGATAAAAGTATGCTTAGTAGTGTATTTTTCGTGCAATTTTAACGAGCCCAAAAAAGAGTAAAAGTATACTCGTGATGGTGTATTTTTCATGTCTTTTAATGAGTTCTAAAAATATGTCATGTCCCCATTTTTGGGTTTCCCCGTTTGGTAGTAGAAATGACTTATGTGGCTTGTCAATGAAGAAAAAGGGAATCAAAGGGGGTCATTTATTTTCATTTAGTTATGGGAGGTTATGTATTTAAAGTGACATTAAATAATTAACCACTTAAGCATTAAAAATGTATTTTTAATATTTAATTAATAATTGAAGGAGAAATACAGATTATATTTGATTTAGTAAAAAAGGGGAAATTCTAGAAGAATTGATTTAGTCCAAAAGGGGAAGTTCTAGAAGGCATGGAGGAAGGATCTAGAAGGGGTTGGAAAAGTATAAAATAAGGGTAAGCCCTCACTTATCATTATGATTATGATTTGATATATTATTGGAGTGCTCTTGTAGCTAGTGTTTCCGTTGGGGTTTTGGGAAAAAACCTTCCACTATTGGTTTGGTTTCGGTGGTGCAATATCCACCCTAGATAAACAAGGAGGAGTATCCATCCAAAATATTCATTGGAACTTCGTCTTGGATTTCTTTTTTTAGTTTTGGATTGCAGTGATCTTCTTGGAGAGGTTGTGGCAATTGGAGGGTTGAATCTCATATTTTGAGGGGGCCATGACATGATTCCAGGTTTTTGGATTGTATTGTGTGTTTTCTATTGATATATTGCAGCTATTATAATAACGATTGGATTGTTGTATTCAATCACCATTCATAATAAAATATTGCATGATTCTCTTCTATTCCAAGTGTATCTAGGATGCTTGCAATATGTTTAATGAAATGTCTTTAGTAGAATGAACGAAAAATATTTGTGGAAAAATAACATAATTGCATAGAAATTCATAAATATCTTCCTAGATCTATTGGGGATATTATAGTGGTATCAGAGTTGGTGATCTTTCCATCCTGTGATTTCATCAAAGAACTTTCCTTGGGTAGAGAAGGAAAACAATTTGGGGTCTTTTTGCATAATTATTTTTGGTAAAAAATGGGGTCGCGCACTTCAGGCTTGGATATGAAACTTTCATAGCATAATTTTCCAAAAACAATTGGGTATTTGAATTCCTCTTGGAAAAATACCCAATTTCAAAAAAACAAATCAACTGAAACAAAGTTCTGGAACTAAATTTATCATCATTTTAATTTCGACATTTTTTCAAGGTTTTTCCGAAAAAATCCCCGCAATTTACAGTGAGGGCAAACAGTGGGAAGGAAATTAGATTGTGTGCATATAATGGATAATAAAAAATGAATACAAAACATGAATTCATATCAGAATATAAGAAGAAACTAGAGTCATTATTAAGGTATCCTGAATTTTGGGAATATTGCAGTAAGTGCATAGCTTACTGCAACGAGTATGAGAAGTTCAGTGAGGATGCTATGCCATGAGGGTATTATTTTTCCATCAAGACTGGGAACGAACCTATAATTCAAACCAAGGCTTCCTTTGAAATAACATGGAAAAAATTGAAGGAAGACAAGCCGAAAGAACAAGTAGAAGAACGTGCATCCATCCATACTAAGGATGTAGGCAGGAAGAAGGACTAAACAACAACCTATGATACATCATCAGAAATATATGATGACGCTGATGGAATTAGTTTATTGGATGGGTATACCTCTGATGAATCATCACTGGAAGAAGATGCAGGACCTTATGATGACTTGTTCCAATTAGTTGATGTTGGGGATCCAACATACCTAACTATGTATGATGAGGGCATTCCAAGTGTGATAACACTCCTGATTGATGAGGATTCAACACCATATCTTATTTATGATGTTGATGATGATGAGGATGTGATTGTACCTCAACAAGGTTTGGAGGACCAATTATTGGTCAAGGAGGAGAAAATTGTGAAAGTGTTGACAAGGGTAGATGGTATGCATAAGTTTATTGAAGATCTTATGTGGAAGGTTCATATAGATGAGAGACAAAAGGGAGTGGCAGATGGGATCACTAGTGCTCAATTATGAATCATCAAAGAATCACTAGAGCAGATAAAAGCATATTACTTGCAGTTGTTCATGGATAGGAACCTTGTTGTTAAGTTCATTGAATACAAGGAAAGGGAGATTGAGGATATTTGTTACCAGCGCAGCATGGAACACTCTTCATCATTGACAACAGCAGAGACTCCACCATATTTAGAAATAGTGACACATGAGGGAATGCATGGCCCTCATTATATGATGGAGGAGCCCCTTGTGATGATTCCACATGAGGAATATTCAAAGTTGTAGGTGTTTGACAAGAGTTTTGACACAAAGGATTTTGATCATGCGTCTATTTTGCATTGCAGGGAGAATGAAACATGTATTTGGGTTCAAGGCTCAACTACAAAGATAGTAGTTGAGAAAATTCATTTTGGACCAACTAGTAAGGATGTGTATGTACCAATTAATTGGGGAACAAAGTATAGGGTGGTTGTGGAAACACCACTATGGGATCCAAGTTCAGTTGATATTAGTAGAGTGATTGATTCAGAGGCACATATGGGATACATGATGGTACATGATGATACAATGGTGTGTAGTGGTATAAAACAATATACAAAAGTGTAAAATGGTGTATAGTGGTATTTTGGGATATTTCCCCTGGGAATACCTCCAGACAGAGACTTCAGACATATCACTCAGTTTGGTCCACCCAAGATCGATGGGTGGATGAATAAGCCTCATGGAGAGGTATATCCCTTAGAGATTGATCTTCAATTGGGATGTCACCAGAGTAGAGACAAAAAGTAGGATACCTTCATGGTTTCTCTCATATGATACCTTGATTTCTTGGTCATACCATTGGGGTTGACAGAGGATCATTGGAGACAGTTAGGTGAGACATGGGGCATGAGGAAAAATCATACTCAAGCATGGGATAGAGTACTCTCCCGATATTGATCTCTGATCAGGTTATCTTCTATATAGGGAGAGGGAGATTGATGTCATGGATGCTTTACATCATGGCCATGTGATCGGTATGAAGGATGTACAGACACATCGAGAGGAGATCACTGACACTTTACAATATTTCAGACAGTGGCACTAGAACCTAGTGTTATTTGTTGATGCCAACAATATATTCAGTAAGAAATGGAGGACTCACCTGAGTCAGATGAGTGAGGAGGGTTGGATTATGGCCATGTTGGAGTTATTTTGTTGGGACTATGTGTTCAGAGCTCAATAGGAGATCTATATTGGACTGTATCAGTTCTCAAGGATATCAGTCGACAGAGTGGTGGATAGCTACGGAGGTCACACACATGTAGTTTCTGATCTCACGCTTAAGGACATGATCATGAGAGTTATTTTTTATTCACCTTTGGCAGGGAATTCTGAGTACTCACATGAGTATGAAGAACCATAGATGACATGACTCCATAGATTACATGGGTACATTGATGGTGATCATGATAGCCAATTACCCAAAGTAGTTCGACAATAGCCAAAAAAATTAGGAGGCACAGAGTTGACTCTTATTACTTGGTTTCCACCAAATGATGGAATACCAGAGACTTGGATCATTTTCATTCCGAAGGTTACCAGTGGGGCACAACGACAACTATCAAGTATTGGAAGTGAAGGACTCCTAATTCATTGGTGGGATTCAGGAATTCATCTAAGTGACAGATTGATTCAGATGATGGTTGACAAAGTAGTGACGAGGATTGGTTTTCTTGATTTTTGGGATGTTAGTAGAGAGGAGGTCGAGACTTACTCTATTTGGCAGGACCAACTTGAGGCCAGCTATGGATATTCATACTTAGACTTCACCACGACACCTTCACAGGGGAGGATTCATGATGGTAGTTGTTAAGAACCAAATATCAATATAGCATAGAAAAACCTCAGAATAAGTACTCAATGCCTTGAAAAAGAGAGAAATTCAGATAATAAGCCTCTTTGAGGGGGCAACCTCCTTATACTCACATAAATGTACAATTACAATATGATTCCAAATGAAAATGTCTCCTTGGTATATATAGGAGACTAGGAGGTATAATTACAACTAATGGACTAAATCCGACATAAATAAAATGACATTACTAATGTAATATGCCCCAATTAAGGGGTAATGAGCCATTATTTAGGGCTTAACATGCCGCTCCCCTTGAGACAAGTATTGTCCGCAACACTTGAGTAACTCTGGATGCTTCTGTATAAAAGACTTATCTTCCCAAGTGGAATCTAATGCGGGAGTTTCCCCCATTTAATGAGATACTCTGAAATGGATCTATAACTCAGCTGGAGAATTATTGTGTCAGTGATGGATTCAGGCTCCAATATGATTTTTCCTTCCTCGTCAAGTTATGGAAATATAGTTTGAACTGGGATCTTGTCACCTATAACCTTTTTTAAGCATGAAACATGGAAAACTGAGTGTACTCGTGAAGATGTAGGCAACTCCAATTTGTATGCCATAGTACCAATATTTTGCAACATCTTATAAGGGTCATAGTACTTTGGTGTTAATTTATTATCCTTCTTGGCTTGCTTCAGGGACATCTATTTGTATGGTTGTAGTATAAAAACACCCAATCTCCTACTTCAAAACTTCTTTCACTACGATGTTGATCTTCTTGTTGTTTCATGCGATTTTGTGCCATGGTTAGGTTGTCCTTTAATATTTGGAGAACTTGTTGTTGATGCTTGATGTGATCTTCCACTGCTTGAACTTATATTTTTCTTTTAGAGAAGAAGTGATGGAAGGAGGGTGGTATCCATAGAGTGCCATAAATGGTGTCATTTTTGTTCCAGTATGAAAGGAAGTGTCATACCACCATTCTGCCAAGGGTAACCATTTGAACCATTGTGTTTGTTTATCAGAGAAAAAGCAACGAAGATAGCCTTCCAGACATTTGTTCACTATCTTGATTTGTCCATCAGATTGAGGATGATAGGATGAGCTATGAGCCAATTGAGTACCCAAACAAGAAAATAATTCTGTCCAAAAATGTCTAGTGAAGATGGGATCTCTGTCACTTACAATAATATTTGGGTTGCCATGTAGGTTTTGAATTGTCTCCATGAATGCGGTGGCAACTGTACTGGATTTGAAGGGATGACAGAGTGCACAAAAGTGTGCGTACTTGGTTAGTATATCAACAATCACCATGATGACACTCTTTCCTTTAGACTTCAGTAACCCTGTGATGAAATCCATGGAAACCTCCTCCCAGCGCTGACTTGGGATGGCTAATGGTTGCAAAAGACTTGGGGTCTTAATTTTTTCCACCTTATTCTGTTGGAAAACCAAACATTTTGCTACAAACCTTTGAACATCAGTTTTAAGGCCATCCCAAAAAAATTCCTTCTTGACCCTATGGTAGGTTTTCAAAAATCCCGAGTGCCCTCCTACTGGAGAGGTGTGCAATTCCAATAGTACATTTTGGTTGAGTTGGGAGTTCTTACATAAATATAAGCGATCTTTGTACCATAGTGAATCATTTTTCCATGTAAATGTATCTGATGCACTGGAATCCTGTTGCAACCTTTGAATGAGAGTCCGCACTTTTTTGTCATTCTTCCATTCATCCCTTGCTTCTATTATCCAATCAGGTTGGATGATCGAGATAGCATAGAGAAAGGCCTCAACATCTTCATCATTTCTTGAGAGTGCATCTACCACAACATTTTGCTTCCCTTTTTTATAGCCGATTTCAAAATCATAACCCAATATCTTGGTTACCCATTTTTGTTGTTCTTCTAAAGATAGTCTTTGTTCCAAGAAGTATTTAAGACTATCATGATCTGTTTTGACCTTGAAGTGCCTACCTATTAGGTAAGGATTCCATTTCTTCAATGCATGTAGTATTTCCATCATTTCCTTCTCATAAATGGGTCTTTGTAAGTCCTTTCCCTTGAGTGGTATAATTTCAAAATCCAAGGGCCTTCCTTCTTGCATTAGGACAACACCAATTCCATTTCCCAAGGCATCACATTCCACAATAAAGGTTTTTGTGAAGTCTGGAGTGGTCAAGACATGAGCTTTGCACATCACCTCTTTAAGTTGTTCAAAATATTTAGTTTCCTCTGGAGTCCATGAAAATGCATCCTGCTTAGTTAGTGTAGTTAAAGGTGCTTCTATTCTTCCATAGTGCCGAACAAACTTGCGGTAGTAACCTGTCAAACCCAAAAATCCTCTAAGATTCTTCAATGTTTAGGGAATCGGCCAATCCATCATGGCCTTAATATTATTAGGATGTACCTTGACACCTTCATGAGATACAATATGACCCAAATACTCTACCTCCTTCACTCCAAAGAAACATTTGGATGGTTTGGCATATAGTTGTTGCTCCTTTAGTAGTTGTAGCACCTTGTCAACATGTC
>ML813475.1:40123-67436 GCA_009831015.1 Picea engelmannii | reverse complement strand
TTGTTAAGGTGTCAACCTTGTAGGTTGAGGTGTTTTAGAAGAAGGAGCATTATTCTCTCTATAGATGTTAGGATTGGTCCTTCTAGTAGCCATAGCCATATTTTTACTTTCAACATTTCTTGCCACCCTAAATGCATTCTCCAATGATTTGGGTTCCCAGAGGCGAACCTCATGTTGAATGTTATCCTTTAAAGTTCCTATGAATGCATCAATCAAGTGCCCATCTGGAATATTTGTTACCTTTATATTCAATTTTTGGAAGTTCTCAATGTGCTCTGTAACTGAACCCTTTTGCTTGAGATTTATCAATTGGCTAAAGAAGGTATTGCTCCTTGTATCCTCATAGTGTGCTATCATTTATTCCATGAAAATTGTCCAAGTGATGAGTGATTTGTGAGAACAAAGCCATCGATACCATACAAATTGATTGGGTTCTAAATATAAAGAAGTAATCCGTACCTTTTGTGTATGTGGCACATTATTTAGATCAAAGAATTGTTCCATCTGAAGTATCCATGTGATTGGTTCATTGCCATCAAACTTCCTCATATCGATCTTAGGAATGTGGTTGGTCTTCAACCCAAAGTTGGAGTTTCTCCATTCTTGATTCATCTTCCTTCTATCCTCATCATGAATTTCATGAGACACATTTTCAATTTCAGGTCTCCTCTCTATTAGGAAATTTTGTATTCCTTCCATGATCTCCCTTTTTAAACCATCCATCTTAATATCCATTATTGCCTCCAAATTAGCTTCAGTTGAATCCATCATCCCTTGTAGTTCATCTTTTGTCAATGTATTCTTTTATAATTCATTTATGTCCCTACGCATTTCTTGACCTTCATCAAGAATCGAAGTAGGAATTTCTGGAGGCTTATTTGGTGTATAAGTTCCCTTTTTGGGTGGCATGTTGGCCAAGTATCATTTTTGAACCTTGATTTTGAGGTGGTTTTGCTAGACAATCTTTCTTCTGTTGTATCTCCAAAGTTTCGGCCCTTCTGGTTATGAAACTTTATTTTTTGTAATTCTCTTATATGTCTTCTCTGCAATTCCACAGGTCTGATAAAAATTGGATGTGCCAAGTGGAATTTACGGTAACTTCCCCACAACTTGTTGATTTTTTTCCTTTCTAAGAGATCTCACTTATATAGGGTTCCCCGCATAAAATAATTGATATAAAATTCTGAAACACGTACCAGAAATACTACAGATTGTCCACTATCCAATGCAACCAGTCTCACTCAATTTTGATACTCTAGGAAGAATTTATGATTGTTTTACCTGGAACACCTTCTTGAGACTAGTCAATAGGACTAGTCAGATACCCTATCTTCCACAGGGTGTATATACAAATGTAAGATGACCCAAAAGCTTAACTTCTTACCACATATACCTTTATAATTTTTGTGAATAGAATCTGGATTTTAGGGTCTGAAACGTTATAGAAATATTTTTATAGCGAAAATTCCACAATGACTCAGTTCAGGATGATTCACGAACCCTATCTTGTACAGGCTGTATCTCCAAAAGTATAAGGCCTCAAGAGCTGAAAGTTTAACCCAACGTACCGTGATCCATCTAATAAATATCCTCCAAGCCGTCCCTTCTGAAACATTGTAGAAAAAAACTTATAGCAAAAATTACAAGGTGTCTCAGTTGTAGCAGAAAAACCCCAAGACCTTGAGCTCTGATACCATATGTTAAGAACCAAATATCAATATAGCATAGAAAAACCTCAGAATAAGTACTCAACACCTTGAAAAAGAGTGAAATTCAGATAATAAGCCTCTTCGAGGGGGAAATCTCCTTATTCCCACATAAATGTACAATTACAAGATGATTCCAAATGAAAATGTCACCTTGGTATATATAGGAGACTAGGAGGTATAATTACAACTAATGGACTAAATCTGACATAAATAAAATAACCTTAATAATGTAATATGCCCCAATTAAGGGGTAATGAGACATTATTTAGGGGTTAACAATAGTCTCGGTCCCTTTAGGTAGATCAACTTGGGGTTCCAGGAGAGGAGGATGCAGACTGAGAGAATCGGTTCGATGGTGATGATCAAAGTGGTGCAATGTTATCATGGTGGTACCTTTCCGTGATTAGTTTGGGACCCTGGGATTACATTGATTGACAATTCATCTACTATTGTAGATGCGAGCATTGGCTTTGAATTTCTAGAGTTTACTTTTTGGAGGCTTATGAGTGGTTTCTTGGAGGAGTGGTGTTTCGAGGAGTTGACTAAGTTTGTGCAGCTTATGATTTCTTGGATTATTAGCAGTAGTCAGGTGGATTCATGTATTTTCACCTTACATACCAGTGCTATACACTCCACATTATACAAGCCATTTTGGGATCTTGGCGACTTTACCATCTACAAGGTTCTTATGTCCACATAGAGGGACTTTGAGGATGATATTTTGGGAGACTTATGGGATTATACTTGGATGAATGCAGTAGAAAAGAAGTGTTGGAATTTTCCCTTTTCTACTTGGAGATAAGGTGTAGTGGGTGTCTTATCAGTTGATGACCACATATACTTCTCTGTGATGTCTAATTTTAGATTTGGGATACATTGTATGGGTGTGATCCTTGATAGGGGATGTGATACTTTGAGGCATTAAAGTTGTGGATGCACAGTGGGAATGATGGTTGGAAAACTATGGTCAAAGTGGCACAACATCAACATGGTGTTTCTTTTCAAAGGATGGATTGGGACCTCGATATTTCCGTAGGCGACAATGTGGAAGCTCACACGGAGGTGAGAGATAGGTTTTTCCTTCATGAGATTGGTTCTCTAGTAGAGAAGTTCCTTGGTGGTTTGATCAAGTTGTTGCAGCACCGAGTGGCCTTACCTATGTGTAGATTTTAGGAGACCTTGAATGTAAGTACATTACCATACCATGTCTTGAGTAGAGGATGTTTCACCTCTTATAGGATGGTTTGGGATCCTGGTATCATTTTCAATTTTAGTTTGGATTAGTCGATGAAGCACCAGGTCATGATGGCATTACTTGAGGACAAGCAATATTTGGGAAGGGAGGATTTGTCATGTCCTCATTTTTGGTTTTCCCCATTTTGTAGTAGAAAGGACTTATGTGGCTTGTCAATGAAGAAAAAAGGATTCAAAGGGGGTCATTTAATTTCATTTAGTTATGGGATGTTATGTATTTAAAGTGACATTAAATAATTAACCACTTTATCATTAATAATGTATTTTTAATGTTTAATTAATAATTGAAGGAGAAATAATGATTATATTTGATTTAATCAAAAAGGGGAAATTCTAGAAGAGTTGATTTTGTCCAAAAGGGGAAGTTATAGAAGGCATGGAGGAAGGATCTATAAGGTGTTGGAAAAGTATAAAAGAAGGGCAACACCTCACTTATCATTATGATTATGATTTGATATCTTATTGGCGTGCTCTTGTAGCCAACATTTTCGTTGGGGTTTTGGGAAAAATCCTTCCACTATTGTTTTGGTTTCAATGGTGCAATATCCACCCTATCTAGACAAGAAGGAGGATCCATCCAGGATCTTCATTGGAGCTTCATTTTGGATTTTTTTTCATTTTTGGATTGCAATGATATTCTTGGAGAGGTTTTGGCACTTGGAGGGTTGGATCTCATATGTTAAGGGGGCCATGACATGATTCCAGGTTTTTGGATTGTATTGTGTGTTTTCCATTGATGTATTGCAATTTCTATAGCAACCATTGGATTGTTGTATTCAATAACCATGCATAATAAAATATTCCATGATTATATTTTATTCCAAGTGTATCTAGGATGCTTGCAATATGTTTAACATAATGTATTTAGTAGAATGAATGCAAAATATTTGTGGAAAAATGACATAATTGCATAGAAATTCATAAAATATCTTCCTATATCTATAGGGGATATTACAAAATAGATAAATGTGTATTCAAAATGTATATTTTTCTTGTCCTTTAACGAGTCCAAAAAAGAGATAAAAATGTACTTATTAGTGTCTTTTTCGTGTCCTTTTACGAGTCTGAAAAAGAGATAATGGTGTACTTGTACAGAGAGAATGAGTGGCTTAACAACATGTTCTTATCGTCCAAGTGCATGGAAACGACCTAAGAAAAATGAATGCAAATGGTACTGGAAAGTGAGATCCAATCTTAGCAACTATTCTCTCCATGGGTAGATGGATGTAACACAGAGGCCAAATAATGCAATAGGTGGATGGTCAAAGGATACTGCAACAGTAGTAAGAGGGATCTGGTAAAACAATAGCATTGCGATGGGGTAAATGACACAAGCAAAAAATTCATAAGAGACCGTAAAGAACCATACAAAATTTCGGGAACCCCCATGGGATATGGCCAGAATATAGATGAAGAGAAGGAAATGAGTCTCAAAATAAAGTCATGGCGGGAATATAGGAGGGTTCTCTGGACTATGGGGAATCATAGCATGGACATTCAATGGAAATTCGGGTGACAACTATGGAACCCATGAAGGGTAGGTACTATCAAACATGTTACGACTTGCAAAAAGGAGTGGCTAATGTCACAACCTGATGGGATTGAATCAAAGGAATTGTGACAGAAAAATGGATGGTTAATAATGCAGATCATGGATGTAGGGAAAAACATATCCCTATATGTTTGTTTGAAGAACATGTACCTCAAGTTTGGTGGAAGATGCTATTTTCGTAAAAACTTCCCCATGATCCTATCAACACATGTAAACTAGATTATGGGGGTCCAAATGCATAGTGAAATCTCAAAAAAGAATTTTGTTTTGGATTTTTTGGATATGATATACACAAAATAAAAGACACTCACACCACACACCTATGTACAAGGCACTACGCATTTGATGGTCATGAAAAGTAGATCCCATTACTAGGCTCAGTCCAAGGATCTTTTCCATAATCAATGAACTCATGAGCTGATGTTGACATCATATGGATCATCATGTCGGATACATGTCACATAGAAAACATTTTATGTGTATGAAGATACTCATAATGAGTAGTCTTGCGAGATATCATAGCTCCTTGATGATGCTCATTAATAAATAAAGGGGGTGCAAAATGTAAATCTTCATTATAATGGGAAGCACAGAATTCAGTGGAAATTTTCGAAAAAGATAACCAAGGAAGAAGAGGGTCAATACCAGGAGATCTATTAGATTCCCTAGTGAATTCCCCTAGTTTCGGATCAAGAGTCATCATGCTAACTCTCGTTGGTTCCAAATCCAGAAGAGATGATTGATGCATCACCTCATCCTTGGTCTCATCTATGGAAGACATGACATCCAGGATGGCCTTATCCAAAGGAGACTCGGTATCTAGGAGATCATGTGAATGTAGAGATTTAACAGCCCATGTAGGAAAAGTAGGTTGATCACACTCCATATGAGGATGGAGGTGTTAACCAGTATCAGTTGATGTTGACAAGATAATTGAGGAATAAATATCTATCAATGTGAGTGGCATGGATGCTCCATATGATTCAACATCCTCGAGGTACCACCCAAGGATCAATAGACCTGAGGGATCCACTAGTAAATGAAGAGATCATATGGACTGGAGCAATGTTCATAGTAGGAGGTGTTGGGGGAAGGGGGAATGTTCCCATGAGTTAATATTGTTTGAAGATATCCACACCGACACTAATGTAAGATTGTTGGGTATTGCCGATAAAGGGTAAATTAAACCACTCATTAGATCCAAGGTCTTGGGTACAAAAGACAAGTTGACCAACCGTCACTATTTTCCCTTAGTGAGAGAAGTGTAAGACCCTAAATACCAACAAGAAAACTACAATCATCTTGTACAACCAAGTGTGCTCGAGTAACAAATTGTACTCAAGACGTGCGTCGACAAATTCCACAACAACATAGACAATATTACCACCTAACTTGGTGGGTAAGGTGGTGATAATCCTGTGGGTCTCGAACATATGTCCAATGAATTATTTCAATAATGTGGCATAGGTTTCAAGCTTTGGAGAGTCGAGGGCCTTCCAACATGATATAGACATAATGCAATTTGAGGCTCCTTCATCAATCATAGTGAAAATAATATTTTTACCCATCAATATCACTTTGATCTGGAAATAAGTTTGATGGGAGAGCCTATGATGAGCTTGATCATAATCCACTACTACATATGGTGTTGAAGTCTAATAGGGAGTTTCGAAAGTACAAATAAAATCAACCATATCGTTGGACATTACTAAGTAATTATCAAAATTTCATTATTTTTTTGTTGGTGCCCCAACATTCGTCAGCCTTTTTATGGATTCCAATCATCATCAGCATTTAGACTCATATTCAATGGTTACCGCAAGGGCCACGTGGCACCCCATCGTCAAACATAGATTGCAGAGGCATGTTAAAAAACCACGAGCTATAAAAACTCACTCGACGACTTGTAAATACATGTAAAGTTAATTATGATCGACTTATGTAACCACCGTATGGATCAAGGTTGTCCCCTTGGGGATCATATAAATATATATGCATTCTCAAAATGTTCTACGTTTTGGCATTTTTTATCAGAATCAAGTGATATAAAGGTTCTAAGTAGAGTGATAGGAAAGGATAAGCTTGTCAGAGAGATAGTAGGAGGAATCTCCAAAGATCATAACAAAGGTGTGGGATTTGTTTTTCACTTTGCTAGCCATTTTTGTAAGGGATACTGTACATATGATGTCTATTGTAACTCCCCCCATCCTAACTGAGGAACATTACGATGCATAATACTCATAAAAAATATATTTGTTGTCTAATTAATTTCTTATAGCTTAACAACTACGATTTACATACATATTTAACTGTTGTCTATTACCATAAGTCAAATGCATATACAACATGAATGCATCTTAATACTTCAACACAACAACAAATAAATTATTCTCAAATACATAGAGTTCATGCACAACAATCTAAACAGATAAATTAACACAGTAATAAGATCATCTTTCAAATTAGTTGTGCAACTAGCTACTTGGGACGGATGTTTCACCCAACCATAGACCTATTTTTCCAAATATCAATAGCAAGTCACCCCTGAGTTGAGGCTAGTAATCCACAAAAGAGGGTGGTGTCTCACTGTCTACTCATAGCTCAAAAATCATACAACCCCCCGATATTCTCCAACAACTATCCCAATTTTCCACTAGCTCTCTTCCTCTTAAACTTCCCAAACCAAGGAATGTACCCCTTCACTGATCTCAGTCTCTCGAGCATCCCATTAATTTATCGAGGCCTCTCTAGAATAGGTAACCAAGAATATCTCATATGGGAACTCAAGGGATCTTGTTGCCAACAAAACTACCAACAAACAACAAAAAACACTTGATGTTACAGTGCAACTCACTCAGGAGTTCACTCTTCAAGCATGGAAATTTGTCTCTTCAATATTCATCTCCCAAATTCTCTATATACTCTCCAACATGCTCTAGAATTATCCCTCCATGGATTCTCTAGTTCCAATCTCTCTTTCTTTCTCTCTACTTGTTGCTCATGCCCCGCAAACTAATTGTCTAAAAATGTTGTCCCAACCCATAGGAATTTTGTCTCTTTGGCTTGCCTTTATTCACTCACACACTTCCCCATGTTGATTTTAATCATCCCCCATGCTCCCAATAACTATGGGATGTGACTTATCGCACCCACCCTCTTACATGCATTCAATGATTGGCTTTGGGAACACTCAATAAAACAATTAGAAGGTTCATATACCAATAACAAATTTAGGAAAACGGGTTGAATTGATATACATGGGTAATTTCCCCTTGGATCCCTCTTAGGCATTCTTTTATACCTTCCACCCTCTTGTGGATTAATTCAACACCCGTCTCTGTCTATGTCCCCTTAGCATTTGACATCAAATTTTACTATTAAAACATAGAAATACAATTCACATATACATTTATTTGGCCGTAGCCACACATTATATCTACATAAGCCTCAATTGAATGGATACAATAGTGGGGATGTTACATTCCACCTCTTCTACAATTTTGCATCATCCTTGGTACACAATATGTCGATATACATGCATACACTAATTTACATCACAATACTTTTAGAAAAACAAATTCTGCAATTTAACAACTCTAGCAACAACTCCAACCATAATCTCTTGACCCAAGGAATGAACCATTAATTTATCAAGCCCAACCCAAGGAATGTACCATTGTTTTATTAGGGCTAACCCAAGGAATTTGCCATTTTTTTATCAGGCCCCTCAATGCAATTATCTAGGACTTTGAGATACGGTTCCAGAACTCTAGTTGCTCAAAATGGAGTTGTGCATTTTATTTTTTTCAAAATTGTCAAAACATTGTGGGTATTCTTCCTGCATTTCTTCTTTGTGCTCCCATGTAGCATCTTCAGGATCATAGTAGGTCCATTTAACCTTTAACATCCATATGGAATTGTTCCTGAGCACTTTGACTTTCCAGTCCAGGATGTGTACTAGTTCCACCCGAAAATCCCCTTCGTACTCCACTTGGATCACATTCCAATCAATTATGTGGTAAGGTTTAGACACATATTTCTTCAATAGTGATAATTTAAATATGTTATGCACTCTCATGGATGCAGAAAATGCTATCATGTATGCAACTAGCCTATCTTTCTAATATTTGAAAAGGTCCACAATATCTTGCTGGCAACTTTGGGAAACTTACTAATCTTAGTGAACTTCTTTTTGCCTTCACTTTTAATAACACATTCTCTACCACTTCGAAATCCCTAATAACTTTGTTCTTCTCTGCATAAATTTTCTACCTATATTTGGAAACCTTTAAATTATGCTTAATCTTTGCCATTTTCTCTTCCATTTCTTTCAACAAATTTGGCCCAACAACTGCTCTGTCTATTGGATTATCCTATCTTACTGGTGTGTTAAACTTTCTACCATGCAATGCCTCAAACTGACTCATTTTTAATGAGGCCTGTTACCCATTATTGTAAGAAAATTAAACTAAATGAATATAATCCTCCCACTTTGATGGTTGATCCATCACATACATCCTAAGCATGTCCTAAATTACTCTGTTAGTCCTCTCTATTTTCCTATCTAAATTGGGGTGATATGTTATACTGAGATTTAGATTTGTCCCAAAACATTTGAAAAAACCTTTCCAAAAATTGGATGTGAACTTTGGGTCTCTATATCGAACTATTGCCTTAGGAACCCCACGTAGCCTGACAACTTCCTTCATATAGATATCTGCAATATTTGTTTCCTTGTGTGTTGTCTTCACTAGGATAAAATGTGTTTCATTACTTAATTTATCCACCACCACCATGATGGAATCATGTTGTTTCACTATTTCAAGAAGCTTTGTAATAAAATCAACTATGATAACTTCCTACTTCCATTCTAGAATGGGAAATGGCTATAACATCTCAGCTAGATGCCTATACTCTATTTTCACCTTTTGGTAGTCTAGACATATGGCTATATAATTAGCCACTTATTTCTTCATTCCTGACCAAAAGTGTTGTCTTCTTATAGCTGAAATTATATTTTGATATCCTGGGTGTCCAATATATGGCACGCTATGCATTTCCTTTAACACTACATCTTTCAGCTCATTCAAATTCAACACATATACTTTTCCTTTGTAAATGAGATTCTCATATTCTTTCAGCTCATAACAAATAAATTTCTGCTGAAAATTTCTTGACAATAATTTTTCTTTTATGCTCAAATACTATTGATCTAAATTTGTAGCTTCAATAATTTTATCTGTCAAATTAGTCTTGTACATGCTAATGGTTGCAACATGCACTTCATGAGCTCACCTGTTGAGTGCATTTACCACTTGATTTTCCTTGTCTTTGATGTGCTTAATCTCAAAGTCATACTCACTAAGAAATTTTAGCCATCTAGTTTGTCTACCATTTAATGTTGGTTGTCCAAACAAATGTTTCAGAACATAGTGATTTGTTCTTAGCTCAAATTTGTTACCCATGAGGTAATGCTTCCACATTTTTAATGCATGTACAATTAGTCCTAGCTCTAGATCATAGGTAGCATAATTCATTTAATTCTCTTTTAATTTTATGGACTCATAGCATACCACATGATTTTTTTTTACTGAGGACTCCACTGAGCCCTTCCTTGCATGCATCAGTGCACACAAAAAAGTCTTCATCTGGATATGCAATCTTTAATATTGGTGCACTTGTAAATATTTCCTTCAACCATTGAAAGATCTGTTCACACTTGTAAGTCCTTTCAAATTTCACTCCCTTCTTTTGCAAAGAAGTGATTGGACTTGCAATCTTCAAAAATCCTTTTATGGATCTTTAGCAATAGCTAACAAGATCCATAAATGATATGACCTCTATCACATTCTTTAGGTTTGGACATCCTCTAATGGCCTCTATCTTCTTAGGATCAACTTTTATCCCTTCTATTGAAATTATATGCCCCAAGTAGTGGATCTTCTTTTGATAAAAAATGCACTTACATAACTTAGCATACAATTTATGCTCTCTTAAAAATTGAAACACCATTATTAAATGCTACTCATGTTCCTCTTTTGACTTATATTAGATGAGTATATCATCTAGGAACACAATCACAAACTTGTCCAGGTACTCCCTGAACACTCCACTCATTAGGCGCATGAAACAATTGGGACATTTGATAGTCCAAATGGCACTACCATGAATTCATAATGCCCCTATCTTGTTCTAAATGTTGTCTTGTTGATGTATTATTCCTTTATCGTTTCTTGATGATAACCTGATCTCAAGTCAATTTTGGAAAAGATTCTTTCACCTTTCAACTGATCAAACAAATCATCAATTCTTGACAAAGGATATTTTTTCTTTATGGTGACCTTATTCAACTGCCTAAAATCAATACACATCCTTAAGTTTCCATATTTCTTCTTTACAAAAAGAACCAGGGCACCCCAAGGTGAAACAATTGGGTGCATATACCCCTTATTTAACAATTCTTCAAGTTGCATTTGCAACTCTTTCAACTATGGTGTGCCCATTTTGTATGGTGTCTTGAACACTGGGGAAACTATTGGCACCAAATCAATAGAGAAATCATTGTCTCTCTTTGGTGGAAATCCTGGGATTTTCCTAAAATAATATTCAAAATCCATTAAGATCATATGGTCTTCAATACTTGCCACTTTATCTTTGGTTGTTTCTTCCACATGGGCTGCAAAAATCTGACATCCCTTCCTGACACTCTTTTTCAACTGCATAGTTGAAATCTCTCTAATTGCTACAACTCTTGGAATGCCTTGAACCTTTCCTTTCTACCCTTGTTCATCAAGACATGTGATTGTCTTGTTAGAAAAGTCTAGGATAACATGATTTTTTTCCAACCAATCCATTCCAATTAGACAATCATATGAACCCAATGGTATGATGTTTACATATACCTTTATATTGATTCCATTCATGTCTATCGGAAAATCTTTCACAAGTTCATTGATATTTCTCTTAGCTCCCGTGGATAATTGAACTAACAAATATTTATTATTCTTACTCCTTTGCAAGTGAAATATTTAAACAATGTTAGAGTTTATGTAAGTATGACTAACTCTAGAATCAATTAAAATTGCTATGGGTTGGTTATCAATCTTACCTTCCACTTCAATCATGGGAGATTGATATTTTGCTTGCTTGTTGTCCAAGGCTGCATAAATCCTTGGCATTTTTCCTCCCATGTCTTCCATTTTTTCAACCTCCTAGATGTTGTATTATAAATTCTCATTCTTTCTCCTTTGTGAGTGGACTCCCTATATAAATGCTTTCCCTCACATCCCCTACGTTATACATGGTGTTTCCTTGGTTGTTTCCCAAATGAATTTGCAATGTTGTGCTTATTTTGGGTTGATTGACCTTGTTAGTTTTCTTTGGAGATGTTCTTGAAAAAGGGTGGCTTAAAACCTTTCTGCATTTGATCCTTTTTCCCTTTCATCTTTTCATTCCAAGATTTTTGGAAAACTAGCCTTCCTCTACTTTGCTCATAAATATTCCTTACTCTCCTTATGTTTTCATACAAGTTCTTGGGGTTATCATATTAAATGTTTTCACTATAGAAGGAGCATAACCTACTTAAAAAAGATATTATTTTGACCTTCTCATCCTTGACGAAGTCAACATACTTCAACAATTCAAAGAACCTCTTCTCATATTCCTCCATTGTCATGCTCTCAACTTGAGTTCAAATAACTCTTTCATCTTCATTTCATAGTAATGTTAGGACAAATATTTCTCTTCAAAATATCCTTTGAATCGCCTCCATGAGATCCTCTTCTCATCAAGGTTCTTGGCTTGATTATGTTGATCCCACCACATGGACGCCTTTCCTTGGAATTGGTAGGATGAAATTCTAGTTTCTACCCTTGAGGGGTAATCATGCAACCAAAAATATTTATTCATTTGAATAGGCAGGCATCAACCTCTTCCCCTTTCTTGTGCTCACCATTGAAATTTGGTGGCTTGATCTTCCTAAGCTCACCTTGCAAGATGTCTACCTCAGGTCTTCTCCTTTTCATCCAAACATGAGACACACTTGGGATGTTCCCTGGTCTTGAACTTGCATGAGTTATTCTGGTGGATTTCTTTGGAGAATAATGGTGCATGCTCGTGATTCTTGACTACCTATCATTTTCGTTATCATCCCTTTTTCTTTGAGATATGGATACTAACACTTGTCTAGCACTAGCCATTTTCTTGATTCCAGACTCTTTTTTAACATTCTTATGAAGCATATTTAGACTCTAAAGTATCTCTTCCTGAGTTTTCATAATCATTTCATTATTAGACCTTCAAAAATATGAAAAATTTAAAAAATTTCATATAAACATGATTGTTTTACTGCTGTAACAACCTTTTAAATTTGATTCATTGATCTCAAATTGGGTGAAATATGAGTTGTTGATATGACTCTACTAGCCATCAATGATCGATGTTCTCCTTTGGGCGTGTACACCACTTTTCCCAACTTGCCAACCCAATCATCAGTCAGTGAACCATTCCCTTGACAACCAATTCGCACACAATGTTAAACCATCTGACCTGACCATCGACCATTGATCATCGATGATTTCCATTGGAGAATGGAACTCCTCACTAATTCTATCGATGCCCGACCATCAACCCATCAATCGTCAATCATCCCCATTGACTGTCGAAAACACTTCCTCAATTCAGCCGACTTGACCGTCGGCCATCCCCATTGGTTGGCATAGAAACTACTGACATGGAATGAGACATCATCCTTATGTGTCAAATTATCTTATGTGGTATTTCATGTGGATGTTGACGTGGCATGATATGTGGATTCCTATGTTGCATTACATGTCATCGCCCTCTTTCCTTCATCGACCATTGATCGTTTCTCTTGGACAACCCAAAAACCTCAATGAATCGGCCAATACCCGACCATCACCATTGACTATCGACGATTTCCATTAGTGACCAAAAACACTTCACCGAATCCGACCGACCCGACCTTCGGTTGTCGACGATTTTCCTTTAACCAACTCCAAAACTTATTTTTTTTATTATCAAAATTTGATCAATTTGGGATATTGATCTCCCATTGAAAAATGATCTCGATCATTGATCTACCAAAGATCATATTATTTATTTGTCTAACTCTATCGACACCTGACCATTGGTCCTTAGCGAATTCTCTTGGAAAACTTCCAACACTTAGAAATTTCGACCAAATCCCTGATGATTTTGGACCGTCGATTGGCTCTAACTCCCAAATGAATGAAATTAATCTAGATCGTCGATTTGATCCATTTTCCCAACTGTCAAAAATTAATCTCATCCATTTATTTACTCAACCTTTCAAACGATTGAAACTTTATGAATTTTTAAATTTATCAAAATGAATCTGGGTTGTTGATCGTGAAATCAAAGGCGATCTTGACCGTCGATTCACAAAACTTCCTACAACTCTACAATGACCATTAAAACATGAAATTTGACCATTCCAATTCGAATTCAACTCTGCAAATTTGTATATTGGCTCCATTGAACCTTTCTAAAATAATCCTGAGTCATTTAAACTCACACTTTTCCCACAAATTTGGGAATTTCACTCTCATTTATCCATTTTCCCAAACTTGCAGAGACTGAAGTTTGCAACAACAAATTACTCAATTCGCATCCCTCTTGGCCCAAACAAGCCTAATGTTTGAACCAAAGGCTCCTATACCATAATGTAATGTCTGCTAGCCCAACTAAGGAACAGTACGGTGTAGAATACTCATAAAAATGAAATATATTTTCTATCTAATTAATTTCTTGTAGCTTGACAATTGCGATTTACACAGATTTAAATTTTTTCTATTATCTAAATCAGATGCATATACAACATGTAAAAAAAACATGAATGTATCTTAATAATTCAACACAAGAACATATAAATTCTTCTCAAATAAACATAGTTCATGCACAACAATTTAAACACATAAATTACCATAGTAATAAGATAAAACACCTATATTCCAAATTAGTTGTGCAACCAACTGCTTGGGATGGAAGTTACACCCAACTATAGATCCATTGTTCCAAATATCAACAACCAGTCACCCCTGAGCGGAGGCTAGTAATCCACAAAAGAGTGTGGTCTCTCACTATCCACTCACAACTCATAAATCCCATAACCCAATGATACTCTCCTATAGTTATCCCTTTTTTTCATTATTTCTCTTCCTCTTAACCTTCCCAACCCAAGGAATGTACCCCTTCACTGAAATCAGTACCTCGAGCATCCCATTCATTTATCATGGTCTCTCTGGCACATGTGACCAGGAATATCTCAGTTGGGAACTCAAGGGATCTTACTTCCAGGAAAAATACCAGCGAACAACAACAAACACTTGTTGTTATAGTGAAAATCACTCAGGAGTTCACTCTTTAGTCTTGACATCCTGGATATTCAATATTCACCTCCAAAACGCTATAGATACCCTCCATCATTCTCTAGAATTCATCCTCCATGGATGCTCCAAGTCCAATCTCTATTTATTTCTCTCTACTTGTTTCTCATGCCCCAAAAACTGATTGTCTAAAACTGTTGTCCCAACCCATAAAAATTTCCTCCATTTGGCTTGTCTTTCTTCACTCACACACTTCCCCAATTTGATTGAACTCAAACCCCATGCTCCAAATAACTATGGGATGTGACTTCTCACACCCATAATTCCACATAAATCATCAAGTGTCAAATGGACTTGCTTGTGTTAATTGTTCATTGAAGAATGGTCTTAAGAGACTTGTTGATGGCCTCAACCTAACCATTCACTTGTGAATAGTAAGGAGACAAATTCTCCTACCTAAATCTCAACTTAGAAGATAAATATGAAATCATTTTGTTATGGAAGTGATTTCCATGGTCAGTGACAATCTCCTTCAGAATTCCGAACCTATAAATAATTTGATTGAACATGAGAAGTGCAGTATTTTCACTGTCATTGAAAACATCATCATGGTCTCCATCCACTTTGTGAATTAGTTGACGACTATGATAATGCAGCGATGCCACCTAGCTGAAGTCAGGTGGCATGTAGTAAAATCAACCCCCCACTTAGTGAAAGGGTCGACGATGATTATAGAGAACAACGGAGCCAGATGCACATGCATATTCCTAGAAATATTTTGACACAGATAACACTGCCTCTATGCAATATTTTAAGATCATAGGCCAAAATTATTCCGCATGCAGGATTTTTGGGGTTGTTTCAAACACAAATGGATCACCACCACAAGCTCCAATGTGACATTCGTTCAATACACTCTCCACCTCTTTGTGGGTTAAGCAATGACGAATAATTGAATCAGCCCGTAGACGATACAAAGTGTTGTTGATAATGAGGTAATTATTCACATGATGTCAAATACATTGTATATTATCAAACAAATAGTTTGGAGATAACTTCAAAGTTTGAATATACACAAGGATATATCCATACCAAGGGTCACATGAATAAATGAGGAAAATGTGCTTGTCTAAGAATGAGTCTGTTAATATAAATCCTTTTCTTTACTTGGAAACTCTGACATGATCTCAGCAAAAAAAAGAATTTTTTGGACTTAGCAGGTGTGAAGTCTATATCAAAAGTTTGTAATATGACAATCCACTTATTATATTTCCCCTCGACAATTTTTCAATTTAAAACATACTAAAACGGATTGACATCTGTGATCACAGTGGTTTTGCGCAAAATAATATAGTGTCAAAGTATTTGGACAACATGCATGACCACCAAAGCCAACTTTTCAACATGTGAATAATTAATTTCAGGACCCACCAAGCTACGACTGAGATAGTAGTTGATGTGCTCCTAGAACACATAATCTTCTAGACCTAGGACCTTACCAATTGTTGATTATGATGTTGTGAGGTAAAACAAAAAATATTTGCTATATTCTGAGGGACTAGGCAAGGGGAATACATAAGAGAACATTATTTTTCAATGGAATTAGCGATCATACTTGGGATTGAAAATGTTGTTGGATTACTGAGAGGAGGGGTGAATCAGTAATAAAGAAATTTAATCCTTTTTGACCATATAATTCAAGTGTTATATCAATGTAGAATTATCATCCGATAACTGCAGAGTAAATAAGAAATGAACAAATGAACAATCATACACATACATAGTACACTAGTATTTTACATGGAAACCCAAAGCGGGAGAAAATCATAGAATGTTTTTTCTTATATGTCTTGAAGAATTACATTCATTGGAAGCACCAACTTCCTTTTTTTTCTAGCTGCAACTGGAAGGAGGCTCCAACCCCCTAGTTTCTGAGGATACAACCTGAGGGAATCTCCAACTCCCCAATTCTTTGGCTACAACCAGAAGGAGGCTACAACCCCCAATGGTCTTCGGCTACAACTGGAAGGTGGCTACAAATTTCAATGATGATTTTAGGGGCTAAATTTCGCAAATGGGCTAATTTTCCATGGTTTTTCCCAAAAAAAGATTCACTAATTTCCATTTTTTCTAAAACCGATTCGCCCAAATTCCATAGAATAAAATGATTTTACCTTAAAAATCACCAAAAATTTGTATAAACTATACAAAATCCTTAGAAATTTGAATATTTTTACAAAACTATCGCCAAACATTTTATATTTTGCATATTAAGGACTAGTAAGATTATCCCATGTTTCTACATTTTAATATAAATTTCCATCCTTAAAATCATCCTTGACAATCACCTGTCCTTGCCCCGTCCAACCGCCATGAAGTGGAAGTAGAATGATGGAACCACTGTCACACTATCACCGTGAGATATACCTTTGTAAACCTGTACCAATAAACGTGAACCATGCATCAACCTGTACCATAAACAAGTGCATCAACCATGCACCAACATGTACCAAACAACATGTAATCAACCTATACCATAAACAAGTGCATCCAACCATGTACCGAATATGTACCAATCATGCATCAACTACTCATCAATATGTACCAACATCATCAACTATACACCTCATGTATGTGCCAACTGTTGTGCTACTTATATGATTAGTATAATGCACTCATTAATTATCAATTCGGGATTCGTAATCAATAGAGTTACAAGACACCAGTAAGAAAGGTAATTCTAATGTCATGAGTATAGAACTATTCTAGATTATGCATGCTAGAAACGAAGCAAACTAGCAAACCAAAACACACTTTGGTTGTCTTTCACAAAGAGGCTATCTACTCCATTATGGCACATGCAAGTATGAGATGGATTTCTTTGACAGATCAACTCTGTTATCTGACCCAGAAAGCTAACTATGTAATCACACTTCTGAAAGGGAAATCACACATCAATCATCAAGACATAGCATGGGTAGTTCAATAGTCAATATACTGAGTATGTTGTGGTTCACAATGTGTTGTTGTGAACTTCACTAGTTCTCCTTCAAATATGTCTGACTACTGCTGCCAACATTCATGTCCATGAAACAAAATCAAATTCATAAAAACAAAAACAGAGAATATGCAAAATAGATTAAGTAAAGATCTCTAAGAAATCATATAATCGAAACCCTAAATTGAACTATACTGTTATTATCTAAAAGGATCAAAGCTTCATCTAGTCTAACATTTATACTATTGAAATCAACTACTAACACTAATCTATAAGGATGATGACCTTTGTTGGGAAGTGGGCCCTTGCCACTTCAACAGGTCATTGATTATAGTCTACAATAAGCTTTCTTTCAATCCACACATTACTCTTACTCAAACTTCAAAACATAGAATTAAACTATGCTAACAACTCAACTCACATTCATTCATAAACGATCAAGACATGGAGATAAATGGCATCCTTCTATTAAACTTAAACTTAGACAATGTTCTACAATATGTAACGCTGCTTCACATGCTGTGTGATGCTAACTCTCTACTACCTCCACCATCCTTTCCATGACTATTTAAACAATCTTAGTCATGAAACACAAGGAGGCGAAATCTTTAGCAAATCAGTCAATTGTCAAATTTATATATTCTGTTACATATTTTAAGCTTCATCCTCATGAAACGAAGTGTATGATGATGAAGCAATAAACAAACTAGCTTAACATAGGCTTGCTAGAGCTTTGATGATTTGCAAACATCCAACAATTATCTTGGGCACAATCTGGAGCTAAACTTGGTATATTTTGACTCCTGTATTGGTACCGGATTGTAACAGGTGAGATTTGGTAAATGGTACCGGATCCAAACAACACGCAATTGGTTGGTACCGGACTAGAACAGTCTGTCGCCATTGGTACCGGATCGCGATAGTGAATGGTTCAGTACTGGATCTGAATGGAAGGTGCGCTTGGTACCAGATTCGGACAGTGGCAATCTGGCGCATAAATACCGGATGGCTGAGCTGATACAGAAATGTTGGACTCATCTAGAGGTCAAAGGTTACATGTGGCAATTTAAAACATTAGTACATGAAACATTTAGTCTCCTATCTCAATAAGCCACAAAATGTATGAATTCAATTATACTTTACCTTATGACCTCATCAATAGCTAATGGTAGTGTTATTTGTCATTTACCCAAGCTTAGGTAGGCCAAAAAGGTATAAATGAGGAGTATAATAAGGTAGTGGGGATGTCAATTTAGAGGCTAAACATTCCCCCATGCCAAAATCATTGTATGTCCTCATGCAACTTGAAACAAACTCAAAAATTTTCAAAATTTGAGACTGCATTCTTTACTTTTGTGGATCAATGATGTTGATGGCTGAGGCTTCTACTTTTAGCTCCCTTTTTATGACCCTAATGTATTGTAAGAGTCTTAGTGCCTTATTGAGATTATTAGAAGTCTCTTCATGGTCATATTGAATTTGTTGGTTGGTTGCCTTCAGTTGCTCGTTTTCCTTTTTGATATACCTGTCTAGTAGTTGGTATTCCTTCACTTCTTATTTGAGTTCCTAGTTTTTCTTTTGTAGCTCCCCAATATTTTTCTTCATCTATTATTTTGTTAAGGTCCTTGTTGACCCCATTGTTTATGGCTGGATGTATTCTCTTTCCTCCACTTCCTCCCTCATCCCACCTAAAGTAATAGTAACTTTTTCCTCAGTCAAGCTAGGGATGTCATCCTGGACTGATAGGTCTTCAGAAGGCGAGGTAAGATCTATTGGGTCTTCATGTGTAAGAGGACTGACAATTTATTTTCCTTTATTTTCCATGCTCCTTGTGGTTCTTTTACAAGGGGGTAATGGATCAAAGGTTCTCACAAGCTTCATTTTCTTCTTTTCTGTTTGTGGAATGGTTACAGGGTATTGTTCTATAGACTGTTCATCTTTATTTTATGAGCTATTATTTTCTTTCCTCACAGTTTTTGTCTTATGACCCTTCTCCTCAAGTGCTACTATTGAGGTCTCCTCCGCTAATTTGGATTTACCTTTTGATTCTTGACTTTTAAAAATCTTATCGAATGTGGAAGAGGGCCCTACTTGTTTACTAGCTTTATCTTTTTGGCTCACTATTCTGAAGGATGATGGAGTTACCTTATCTTTCTTGCCCTTTTTCTTATGAGGTTCCTTATCTTTCTCTGGAGTAGGCTGGGCTCCCTCTACAGGTTTGTTTTCTATGGTAAGGTGTTGAGTGATGAGTATTTTCCAGCTAATCCCTTGCTTCCTGATTTCATGTATAACTAACATCTTAATAAGACCTTTATAATAAATGCTAGTCTTCTCAGTTTTGGATAGGGATTTGACACCTCTTACCATCTTGTTCAGACTCATCCATAAAAAATATGGGAAATCAATTTCAGGACCTCCTTCAAAGTGTAACAGAAGCCTAAGATGATATAGGAAGGTTACAACATACCTTCCCTCACAAGTGAGGAATCTTTGAAGACTAACAAGCATTGGATGATACTCTTCCTTGATATATTTCCTAGGAATCCCCTTTTTCCAATCAAGGTGCTAATGGTCTTCCTTCAGAAATCGTTGGCACATTTCCTTGTTGATTCCTACCCCTTTGAAATACTTGTCTCCTCTGTTAGGTAATATCGTGGTTTCCCTTAAGGTTGCTTCATTGATTGTTAGCTGCAGATTGCCTATGTCCACAATATCTCCATCGTAACCCTGAATAAATGTGTGAGATACCTTCTCATGATGGCCTGTGAATTTCTCCAAAAATGGCATCCATCCCGCTCTAGCATAATTCTTTCTCTCTACACAACTAGAACTCCTCGGTCTCCCTATAAATATCGAAGACCGGTTCATGTCTACTTACAACCATCTTTATAAACTGTGAGTAAAAATCGGGATGTATCGCAAGGATTTAGTCAGCTTATGAGGGTAAGGGTTTGGTACTGGATATCGCAGAGAGGAGTAGGCTCGGAACTGGAGAAATTTTGGTAACAGTGTGAAAATATGGTGATGGCGTCAATAATTCGAATGGTGAGTTTAAGTAAGATGCCGCAAGGGAAAATTTAAGATAAGATGAGGCTCATTTGGATGGCTTCGCCACCTAGATAATCCATTTCATTTCGGCCCGTTAATGCAATGATGGGGATGAGACATTGGGTGTCATATCATCATTTTTGTTTGGGATAGGTGATTGGACTTTTGAGCGGTGAATTTGATGTTGAATCATGGCTCATGACATGAGATACGTTCGTGATTGTTTCAGGATGAAGCACGTTCATGGCTCATCATTACTAGACATGCTCCATATTCACACTTTTGATGTGATTTTTCCTTCAATCATTTTCAAGCGCTTACGTGATGAGAGGATTGGTTAAGGTTAAGCATATGGGTATGAGGGAAGTGAAAGTTAGGTGCATGGTTTTAACACTAAGGTCATAAGATCTAGTATACATTTTCATATCTATTGTAGTTTTATAAGCAAAGGGAAAATAAATAACACCATGTTACCTTTGTTTTTACAATTGTACAATCAATACCCATAATATATACAACTGCCTTTGTATTTGAAGCTTGCAGATTGTCAGAGTTCATCTTTTTAGGCTAGAGTTTTCTAGAATCTTAGTACTGGAATTTCATGTACTTCATGAAACTTATTTATTCTGTGCTTGTCTTCTTTTGTGTCTGGTTCTGTAGGGTTGTAGGGTGAACATGTTGGTTTCTGAAGATGAGATGTGAGTCTGAAAAAGAGTTTTGAAAGAGCTCTTTGACCCTCCCCCATGCCAAGGATGTTACATATCCTTATGCAAGAAGATTCAACACCCTGTATCATAATGGAAGAAAAATGATAAGAGAAAAGAAACCAAATCAAATTCCAAAAGTACATTTATCACCTAGCATATGATCACATGCCTAAAAATTGAAATTGCCTTTCTTTTGATGACTTATTGACAAGGGTAGCATTCAACAGTGAAAACATGGAGGTTTTTATATTTTTTCTAGAAGAACAGATCCAACCTAACTTGCTTCAGAGATTTACTCTCATTAGATTTTATGGATAAATTTCACAATATAAGTAGATTAGGCTCCCTGGTTAGAGCTCCACTCTTAAGAAGTTTCCTTCTTAGGTAATGTAGGCTTTAGAAGTCAGATCGGTAAAGTTGACTTAAGGTATTTCTCAAATTGACATTTCTTGTATTAATTATCTTGTTTGTTAATCTGGAGTTTGTATCTCATCAACAATGACCTTTTCTTGTAGTGTTCATTTTTTTAGATGATAAAAGTGAATTTTTCAATTAGACAAGTATAGATGAGACATTTCTCAACCAGAACCCACTGCTAGCAAGCCTGTTCAGTACTTCGGTGGGGTAGTTGTGATAATTAGTGAGATACATCCCTTGCCAATAGGCATGTTCAGTACCCTGATGGGTTTTCCTAGTCATACCATAGACTAGTACCCACTACCAGCAGACTTGTTCAGTATCCCAGCGGGTTAGCCTCTTAAACCCTTTTTCCATCAGAGGCTTCTTGTCCATAGTCACCTATTTCGGTTTTTATTAAAGAGTGCTTTTGCATGGTGACAGGGGAGGCTCGTCTGAAAACCTTTTTACAGGCTGGGATGGTATTGGGTTGGAAGGTATATTCTCTTATTTGAATGTCTTTAAATATTTGTCTAAAGGAAAAATAAACTTATGTATGCACATTATTTCTTTAGAGTGATCCAGATGTATAATTTTGTTTGAGTTTGTCCATAAGAGAATGACCTAAAGTTACCTTAGGGTACTGATACATCCCCTTCCATTAAAAAATTCCTAGTGTGCCCATGACAAAGAGTGTTCATATACTCATATGTTACTCTTTAGTAAAGATAATCCAATGAATACTATTGAAGTCTAGTTAGGGTGAGATAGTTACTTGTAGGCTAATATAATTTTTTATCCCTTTAATCACGCTGAAATACTGGATAAAGGCAACCTCTAGACTTTGAAGAAAATTATGCATGGTTCTTTTAACAATCATAGGTAAGGATTATGTCTTCTTTTTCAAGCAACAAAACCAAAAGAAATTAAAATACTTCCTTTTAGCTAGCAACAAAACCAAAATAAATTAAAATTTCTTCCTCTTAGCTAGCAACAGAACCAAAAGAAATTAAAAATTCTTCCTTTTAGCTAGCAACAGAACCAAAAGAAATTAAATATACTTCCCTTTAGTTAGCAACAGAACCAAAAGAAATTATTGCTTCATAAGGGATGCCATTTGATGTTGCATTCAGCTTCTTGGTTCCAGCTTAAGTGGTTACTGCATGGCTTCATACTTCATATTAATTGACATAAGATTTGTAAATATGCGTAGCATTCCTTGTCAATTAGGTGATGTGTCCTTATAGTACAGTATAAGGACAAATTTATGGTATCGGACCAGCACAAGACTGCTGGTACTGAACCAGAACAGGATTTCTGGTACCAGAGCAATATTGTTGGTACTGAACCAGAACAGAGTATTATTGATGCCTACAAACTGATGTTTAGAAAGTTCATGAAGGATCAAATAAATTATAGAAATCTACTTACAAAGATAAAATGTGGAATTAAAACAAAAAGAGGTAAGAGTCCATTGTTACCTTCATCTTATTAACAAAACACAATCCACACCTATGTAAAAAAGTTTTTAAAAGTAAACCAATCAATCAATGTGGATCAGTAGGAAGGTCTCCTTCCTTACTCACCTCCATATCTGAATTCTGTAATATACGAGTCAGGAATTCCTCTTTTGACAGGGGTTTGTTATAAATTCTCAACCGGTGACCATTAACAAGTAGTGGTGTCTGATGTTCGTCAATTGTCTTTATCCTGATTGAACCGTTATCATAGACAGTATCAATTTCATAAGGTCCCATCCAACGAGTAGTTAACTTACCTTTGAAGTTCTTGAATCTGCTGTCATACAACAGGGCCCAATCTCCTTGTTGAAAATTTTTCTTTTTGAGATACTTGTCATGCCAGTTTTTTCTCTGCTCTTGAATGAGGGTGGTTCTTTGAAGTGATCCCTGACTAATTTCATCCATCTCATTAAGCTGTAAGAGTCTTTGTTGTTGGGCTTCATCCAATTTCATGCCAACTTGTACTGCAATCCTGAAGGTTTTGATCTGGAATTCTATGGGGAGAAGCACATGCTTCCCATACACCAACTCGTAAGGTGTATGTCCTATTGTATTCCTCCAGGTGATTATATAAGCCCATAAGGCTTCTAGTAATCTGTCAGCCCAATCCTCATGGTGTAGTTGTACTGTTTTGGTAAGAATGGACTCAATAACTTTGTTGGTATATTCTACTTGTCCATTTTCCTGTGGATGGTAGGGTGTAGATTTCCTGTGTTTGATTTGGTACTGTTCTGTAATAGCTTTGACTAGATTAGAGGTAAACTGAGTCCCCTGATCAGTCACAATTTCTCGAGGTACACCAAATCTAGTAAATATGTCATTAAAAAGGAAATCTACCACTGATTGTTCACTTGCAACTGGTAAAGATTTTGCTTCAACCCACTTAGTCACATAGTCAGTACATACAAGTATATACTTTTTCTTTTTAGATGCAGGGTTAATGGGCCCTACAAAATCGAATGGCCATTTCTCGAAAGGCTCAATGACTACTTGGGATTGAAGTGGAATTTGGTATCGTCCAGTAGGCTTACCCATTCGTTGGCATTCATCACAATTGGATACATAGGTTTTAGCATCTTTGAAAATATGAGGCCAATAATAACCAGATTGCAAAACTTTATAAGCGGTCCTCTTGTCTGCGAAGTTTCCTCCACAATGCCCATCATGGCAGGCTTTCAAAATATCATGAATTTCATCTTCCCTTACACATCTCCTGATTACCAAATTGGGTCATGTTTTGTAGAGACAATCATTGTGCCACATGTAGTTTGCACTTAGCTGAATTACTTTCTGTTTTTCTCTAGGAGACAATTTCTGAGGCATCTTCCATGTCACAAGATACTTAGCTACATCTGCATACCAAGGAGTGAATGTAGAAATAGCAAACAAATTTTCATCAGGAAATTTATCATCTACTGGTGTGTTATCTCTTAGATGAATCATTCTAGATAAGAAATCAGCCACAAGATTATCCTTACCCGGTCTATCAATGATATTGATATTAAACTCTTGTAATAATAACATCCATCTTGTAACTCTAGGGTTTTTTACAGGTTTGTTCATTAAGAATTTGATGAATGAATGATCAGTGTGTACAAAAGCTTGATATCATGTAATATAGTGTCTAAATTTATTGATAGCATCGACTACAACTAACAATTCTTTTCCTGTGTCTATATAATTAACTTCTGTTGGGGACAGATTTTTACTGACAAAGTAAATAGCATAAGGAATTTGATTTTCCCTTTGTCCAAGAATTGCTCCAAGGGTTGTGTTTGAGGCATCGATAAAGATATGATCTAAAAATGAAGAAGACTTGAAAAACTTGAATAAATATTGCAAGTGAAATGTTATGTGTTTAAAGCAACAGGATCAATTTGCAACACATAAATTAAGGATTACTTATACAAAATACACATAGACAGCAGCATAAACATTGAACATAAACACATGTGCATAGCAATTGATAAAGGAGTTCACCCCTCTTATGGGCTACATCTCCTGGTCCAGCTTCCAATGGATCATTATTATTAATTTCTCAAAACGTGCTCAAAAACATGTCTTACAATGCTCAAACTAACAAACTGACTACTCCAATGGCTTCCCAGCGTCCCAAAACCCCTGTCTGGGCTCTTTCGGCACCTCAATCGGTCGAAAAATGAGAAATATAGGCCTCCCGAAAGTCTCCTTCTCCAAGCTTGTTGTCTCTGGTTCTACAATTCGCACCCTTCTTCAACAAACCTGGCTCACACGCTCTTTTAAGCTCAAAAACCCAGTCCCGTACGCAACCACGCACCGGTGCAAACTGTAGGACGATTAAGGGCACGCCAACCCCTAACCGCCTCGGCACCTAGGTGTATGAATGGTCATAGGACCGCGCGTTTGGCAATTAAGTGGTTAACAGTTACAACCGTTGGAACTTCCGTTCCAAGTCTCGGGCATATGGCGCAACATATATAACCGTGGGCTATGGATTATAAACTCGGTGCGCAAAATGTTTCCACGCACATCATATAATATATATGGTAACATAAACTTTGGTTCGTGCATTTAAATCCACGCGCATATATTTATACACGGTTTTATGGTGTGTAATGAAACCATGGGTTGGGGCTAAGCCCCGATCCGCGCCCTTTTCCGTGTAATATGATATGCAACCATAAATATAATGAAATCCATATCCTTTACAAGGCATAAATGGCGGCAAGTTGGTTATTGGAATTCGTAAAGGTTCTATGTGTAGGAGAGGTCCGGGGGTCGAACCCCGCGGCCTCCAACATTTTGTATATAGAACTCCTTAGCCAACCAGTGAGTGACACGTGGTGCCCTTGGATTGGGCCACGTGTCCTCCTATTATAGGCCACCCAATGACACGTGTCAACATCCGACTCGCTCAAAATCGACCAACCAATATTTTCCACGTCACCACCGTACGGCCTGTACGGTCCTGCCACGTCACCATATGGACTGTACGGACTGTACGGACAGGTACAGTCAGCATCCAAAAATTTTGCCTGTTTGGCTTGGCGGACAAATCACGATATCTCCTCCATACGGACTCCATTTGAGAAAGTAAATATACCATCGGAATCAGGAAGACGAGATGGACGCAATGGCACTGTTTTCGTCGCATTCCGAGCACTTTGAAAATTGAGCAAAATTTGATCCCCTGATCACACCTCCCCATTGGGAAGCTTTTGGACCTCCAAAATGTTGGTTGTGGAGCCTGATTATCTTCCTGATTCAGAGGTCCTTTCTTTCAGCCGTGTTTATACCCCATGAAGTATTTACACCCCAGAAGTATGTACACTCTTCCACGCGGGGGAGTGCAGAGGGGGGGGTACCCCCTCTGCGGGATCCGAGGGGTCCATCCCCCTGGCTGTGGGGTCTGGGGGTAGCGTCCCCCGATGGGGGTTCGGGGGCGAATCCCCCGAAGAAAAAATTGCCTTGTAAAAGTATATTGTAATTTCATTGTAAATCTGGACCGTTCATTATAAGGTCGTAGATCTAACGGTAGAGATTATGTTAGGGTTTTTTGCCCTAGAAGGCAACCCTCTTTTATGAGGGAAATGTATTGCGGCTATGTATGATGGTGAATATTGTATTCTGAGAGAGGAGGCTGTGAGAGAAAGAAGAGGAAGTTACAACGGGTTTTGCTGTAGGTTGCATCCCTTCATTTGCTGGATAATAATAAAGGAAGGACCTGGCAATTTCTCTGGTGGACGTAGCCCACACTGGGTGAACCATGTAAATCTGTGTCTC
>ML813475.1:7706-40023 GCA_009831015.1 Picea engelmannii | reverse complement strand
TGTCTTAGATTCCCACCAAATAAGTGTTGAACCATCTAATCTTAATGAAGCTAACTGAATTTTAGTTTCATCATCTTGAATCTTTTGTATTCTAGAATAGACTTCAATTTGACGTATCCAGTTATCTAACTTTTCAGCGTTAATGAAGGAATTTGCGAAGGAGTTTTACCATGCCCATTGGGAAGATGTTTCAAACTTGTAGAAGAAGAAGAAGAAGATGATGATGGAGGAGGAGAGGGTGGTGGAGAAGCACCATTCCCTCCCTCTCTGCCTGGAGTCTTGTCACCACCGCCTCCCTTATGCATTGAAGGGCTAGAGCCTTCACCCTGCGACATCATGTTCCATTCCATCATGACCTTCATCATATATCTCAACTGTATGATAGTCTGCCTGAAGTCTTCTTCTTCATTCGGAACATGTTCATGGTCTTCTACATGAGCCATGCTTGGTGAATGTCTCTCTGCAACTTGCGATGAATGAAACTGCTTCCTCCTTGTCGGATAAGAACTTGGCTCCACAAGTTGACCTTCTCCTCTTGTGAGTTTCAACCTTGTGAGCATCAGAAACAAAACTTGCAAACAATCAAGTCTTCAAAACCAGTGCTCTGATACCAACTTGATCTAAAAATGAAGAAGACTTGAAAAACTTGAATAAATATTGCAAGTGAAATGTTATGTGTTTAAAGCAACGAGATCAATTTGCAACACATAAATTAAGGATTACTTATGCAAAATACACATAGACAACAGCATAAACATTGAACATAAACACATGTGCACAGCAATTGATAAAGGATTTCACCCCTCTTATGGGCTACATCTCCTGGTACAGCTTCCAATGGATCATTATTATTAATTGCTCAAAAAGTACTCAAAAACATGTCTTACAATGCTCAAACTGACAAACCGACTGCTCCAATGGCTTCCCAGCGTCCCAAGACCCCTGTCTGGGCTCTTTCGGCACCTCAATCAGTCGAAAAATGAGAAAGATAGGCCTCCTGGAAGTCTCCTTCTCCAAGCTTGTTGTCTCTGGTTCTAAAATTCGCACCATTCTTCAACAAACCTGGCTCACATGCTCTTTTAAGCGCAAAAACCCAGTCCCGTACGCAACCGTGCACCGGTGCAAACCGTAGGACGGTTAAGGGCACGCCAGCCCCTAACCACCTCGGCACCTGGGCATATGAATGGTCATAGGACCGCGCGCTTGGCAATTAAGTGGTTAACAGTTACAACCGTTGGAACTTCCGTTCCAAGTCTCGGGCATATGGCACAACATATATAACCATGGGCTATGGATTATAAACTCAGTGCGCAAAACGTTGCCACGCACGTCATATAATATATATGGTAACATAAACTTTGGTTCGTGCATTTAAATCCGCGTGCATATATTTATACACGGTTCTATGGTGTGTAATGAAACCATGGGTCAGGGCTAAGCCCCGGCCCACGCCCTTTTCCGTGTAATACAATATGCAACCATAAATATAATGAAATCCATATCCTTTACAAGGCATAAACGGCAGCAAGTTGGTTATTGGAATTTGTAAAGGTTCTATGTGTACGAGAGGTCCAGGGTTTGAACCCCGTGGCCTCCAACATTTTGTATATAGAACTCCTTAGCCAACCAGTGAGTGACACGTGGTGCCCTTGGATTGGGCCACGTGTCCTCCTATTATAGGCCACCCAATGACATGTGTCAACATCCGACTCGCTCAAAATCGACCTACCAATATTTTCCACGTCACCACCGTACGGCATGTACGGTCCTGCCACGTCACCATACAGACTGTACAGACAGGTACAGTCAGCGTCCAAAAATTTTGCCTGTTTGGCTTGGAAGATAGATCGTGATATCTCCTCCATACGGACTCCGTTTGAGAAAGTAAATATACCACCGGAATCAGGAAGACGAGACGGACGCAATGGAACTATTTTCGTCGCATTCTGAGCACTTTGAAAATTGAGCAAAATTTGATCCCCTGATCAAGATATGAGAAGGAAGGGACCAATTTGGTCCTCTTAATACAGAGGTAGTTGACAATTTCTATTTTAGAATCTCAAAAGATACTTGGCATTCATCATCCCAATTAAATTTGGATTCTTTAGATAATAACTTGAATAAAGGGGTAGCTAAGCTTGTAAAATTCGGAATGAATCTTCTATAGTAGCCAGCATGCCCTAAAAAGATGTGAACTTCCTTTTGTGAGGAAGGTATTATGATTTGTGTGACAATATGAATTTTTGCAAGATCAACTCTCATTCGAAAACCAGAGATGTGATGTCCCAAAACAATACCTTCAATGAGCATCATCTTTGATTTTTCATTACTTAAGGAAAGATTAGTTTCCTTACACCTAATCAAGACTTTTTCCAGACTGTTTAAAGCTTCTTGGAATTCATTTCCATGGACTGTAAAGTCGTCCATGTAGAATTCTAAGCAATCGTTGGTCAAGTCAGAGAAAATGGCTTGGACAGCCCTTTGAAAAGTAGTTAGGTCATTGTAAAGTCCAAAAGGAAGGACCCTATAAGCATAGGTTCCCCATGGGTAGGTGAAAGTGGTCTTCTCTTGGTCTTCGGGTGCTATTTGTATTTGGTTATAACCACTAAACCCATCTAGGAACGAAAAATACTTCTTTCTAGACAAGGTATCCAACACCTGATCAATAAATGGTAGGGGAAAATAATCCCTATGGGTGGCTTTGTTCAACTCCCTGAAGTCTACACATATTCTCCACTTACCATTTTTCTTGGGAACTATGACAAGTGGAGACACCCATTGACTATCTGAAACGAGGTATATGAGATTGGCTTGAAGGAGTTTTTGCAATTCTTCTTTTACAATATATTTGAGGGATGGATTCATCCTTCGCTGAGGCTATCTAAGTGATCTAATTTGGTCATTAGTGTAAATATGATGTGTGCATGTGTCAGGGTGAATGTCTTTCATGTCTGCATAATTCCATGCAAAGGCATCAAATTGTCTTTGGAGCATTTCAATTACTTGTGTCTTTTGTTCTGGTTCCAAAATAAAGTTGATATACAAAGGTTTTCCTGGGCTAATCTCAAAAAGTTCAGTACTTTCTTCCTTCTCTAAGGAAGTTGGTGATAAAGTATATAATTGAGTGATATCAGGGTGCCAAGTTTGTTGAAATTCGGAACTGAAAATGTGTGACAATTCTGCAAAGGACCTAGGATATTCAATGCAGTTTGTATCAGCCAAAAATAAACTTAAGACTTGTTCATCTGATTGTTCTTGCATTCCTCTTACTTGTTCAAGTGTTAACAGGGGTCTGATGCAATCTTCCTCTCCATAAGGGTTTTCTAGCCAAACAAGTATTTCCTGTATCGATTGGGTAGGAGGGAAGAGAACAAGTTTTTGGCTATGTGTGCCATTGGATATAGTCATCTCGCCAGACCGACAGCTGATAAAGGCATCTGTTGTGGCCAGCCAAGGGAGGCCAAGAACCACAGGGTGTCCTGGTTTGGAGGATGATTTAGAGTAGATGACTAGAAATTCTATTGGATATTCCCCAGAAGCTAGAGTGATTGTGATATCATCTAAACTTCCTGCAGGGCTAATGACTGATTTATCTGCCAATTCTATCATGGTTTGGGTTGGTCTCAACTGGTTGATTTGGAGTTTTTTCATAGTGTCAAAAGGCATTACATTAATTGTTGCACCCAAATCAATGAGTGTGTTTGGTAAGGAAATACCATTAATTTCAACAGTGACTATTGGATTCCTAGGGTCATTATATTTATATGGCATTTCAGAAATAAATTCAGATAATTGTCCTACTACCTGAACAAGGGGAGGTTCCTTCTTCTTTCTTCCTGGTTTCTTAATTCAAAGATCACTTATGATTTTTTCATATATGGGGATATCTTTGATGGCTTGCAACAGAGGTATTTTTATACATACATTTCGTAACTCATCCTCTATATCTTTGTGCAAGGGCGGGTCAGGTTTCTTCACTAATAGTCTTTTGGGGTAGGGTGGAAGATTAACTTGTTGAGGTACTCCTATGGACTAAGAAGTGATTGGAATAGGAGGGGAAGTCTCTTCTTCTATAGGGGTGGTTTGAGTGTTTTCTTCCTCAAAATGATTATCATTTTCTTCCTAAATTATTACTCTAGGATTTGATTGATTTACAACTTTCCCTGATCGTAGTTGAATTTCATAGGTGGGAAAGGTTTGAACTTCTGCATTCTGCATAGAGTGGGTGGGTCGATTATTGGGGTTAGGGATTGGTTGGGCAGGGATTGTTGTTAGTCTAGGAGGGTTATGGGCAGCTTGGTTTTGTGGTTGTTGATTGGCATTTATAGGTACTTGTTGTTGTTCATTAGGGTTCAAGGGGACTGTAAATTGCTATTGTATAGGAGGTGGAGGTAAAGCTTGTATCTGTGGTGGGTTAAATCCAGGTCGTAATTGGGAAATGTTTGCAGGATACTGTGGATATGTAGGGTAAGAGGGATTCCCATACACAGGCCCCCTCCAACCTTGTTGCCAAGGTTGAGTTTGAGCTTGTTGAGGTGTCCATTGTGGATAGGAAATTGGAGGAGGACCCCATTGTTGATGTTGATACTGTGCATTAGGATCATAAAATGCATTGGGGTTTTGTGCTCTCCAAGGTCTTCTAGAAGGGTATGGTTGTTCTTGTGAGACTCCTCCTCCCCTATACATGGCTTGTATCTCAAGAAAAGTTGGACACTCATGTGTGGGGTGCTCTAGAGTACACAGGCCACCGATTTCTATGACATTTAATGGGCATTCTTTCTCACCGTTCTTCTTTTGACATCTAGGACAAAAAATTGCTAAAACAGCCTCTTCTGCTTGTTTCTTTTTCAGTTTTAGGGTATCTAAATGGTTACTAATTGTGCTCAAGATGTCTGTTTTAAAGTTCTCTAATAATTTTCCTAACTCAATTCTAGTGACAGTCCCTGAGCTTTGTTTTGTATTTCTGCTAAAAGAATCTCTTGGTCCTTTGCCTGTTTTAGCTTGTCCTCTTGAGTATCTTCTACAATAGTCTGCAATCTCTACAAAAGGATTTTGGTGCACATCTCATGAACTTAAAAAATTTAAAACTTCTATGCCGGTCATCTCTAATACCTTTCAAAAATACAGTTCTTACTATAGTTGGGTCTGTGGTGAATAATTTTGATTTCTGATAGTTGTATAAGAACCTTTCTAAGTAGTCTTCAGGGATTTCATCTTCTATTTGCTACATTTTAAAAATGTCGTTTTTAGCATTATCCTTACAATAGTCTTGGTATTTCCGTAAAAATGTGTCTTTCATCTGATCCCAAGAGAGAATTGTATTTTCTCCTAAGCTCATGAACCATCTTAAGGCTGAATCCTTCATTGTAGAAGGAAAGAGCTTAAGTTTTTGGGCATCGCCTGAGTAGTTATAGCTTCTACATAATATGTCAAACTCAAATAAAAATAAGTCTGGATCTTCAATTGACATACCTCTGAAAGTGGGTAACAATGATAGTGGGATGTTTTTCATGCTGATGTTTCTGGAAATATCCAATATTGGAAACCCAAAGGTCTCAATCTCAGTGGATACATTTCCTTCTTCTTCTACCATTCCACTGATATATGGTTCAGAAATTGGATTTTGTGTGTCTCCTAAACATTCAGTTCCTTCAGTAGACTCACGTTCTGTCTGCCCCAATGTTGATTCTTCCATTTTAGGTTCTTCTTCTGAAGCCTCACTGGGTCCCCTTGAACTTTCTCCTGATGGAATTTTTCCTGCACTAGTGTTAGTTGAATTAGTGGGGGGGTGTTTTTGAATCTTTGGAGCTTACAAATCTACCCTTAATATCTTTATATCTATGCATAAAATGGAAATTTGATGCTTAACTGAATTGAAATCCTAATTCTATCTAGAAGGTAAGAAGGCAACCTGGCTTCGGATAACCCCACTCTAGTGGTTGCATGGTTCTTCACTCGCATCTTAAACGTTTTATCCTCCTCCCTCAAGCAACCTTTAAAATCATTCAAAAACTATACAATCAATCTAAGCTAAAAATCACTTCCTATCGTTTGCAACTCCCCGACAACGATGCCAAAATGTTGTGCTACTTATATGAATAGTATAATTCACTCATTAATTATCAATTCGAGATTCGTAATCAACAGAGTTACAAGATACCAGTAAGAAAGGTAATTCTAATGTCATGAGTATAGAATTATTCTAGATTATGCATGCTAGAAACGAAGCAAACTAGCAAACCAAAACACACTTTGGTTGTCTTTCTCAAAGAGGATATCTACTCCATTATGGCACATGAAAGTATGAGATGGAATTCTTTGACAGATCAACTCTGTTATCTGACCCAAAAAGCTAACTATGCAATCACACTTATGAAAGGGAAATCACACATCAATCATTACAAGTCAATCATCAAGACATAGCATGGGTAGTGCAATAGTCAATATAGTGAGTATGTTGTGGTTCACAATGTGATATTGTGAACTTCACTAGTTCTCCTTCAAATATGTCTGACTACTACTGCCAACATTCATGTCCATGAAACAAAATCAAATTCATAAAAATAGAAACAAAGCATATGCAAAACAGAGTAAGTAAAGATCTCTAAGCAATCATATAATCAAAACCCTAAACTGAACTATACTGCTATTATCTGAAAGGATCAAAGCTTTAGCTAGTCTAACATTTATACTATCTAAATCAACTACTAACACTAATCTATAAGGATGATGACCTTTGTTGGGCGGTGGGCCCTTACCGCTTCAACAGGTTAGCGATTAGAATCTACAGTAAGCTTGCTTTCAATCCACACATTACTCTTACTCAAACTTCAAAACATAGAATTAAACCATGCTAACAACTCAACTCACATTCATTCATAAACGATTAAGACATGGAGATAAATGATGTCCTTCTATTAAACTTCAACTCATACTATGTTCTACAATATGTAACGTTGCTTCACATGTTGTGTTATGCTAACTCTCTACTACCTCCACCATCCTTGCCATGACTATTTAAACAGTCTTAGCCGTGAAACACAAGGAGGTGAAATCTTTAGCAGATAAATCAATTGTCAAATTTATATATTTGGTTACATATTTTAAGCTGTATCCTCATGACACAAAGTGTATGAGGATGAAGCAATAAACAAACTAGCTTAACATAGCCTTTCTAGAGCTTTGATGATTTGCAAGCATCCAACAATTATCTTGGGCATGATCTGGAGCTAAACTTGGTATATTCTGCTTCCTGTATTGGTACTGGATTGTGACAGGTGAGATTCGGTAAATGGTACCAGATCCGAACAACATGCAAGTGGTTGGTACCGGACTAGAACAGTCTGTGGCCGTTGGTACTGGATCGCGACAGTGAATGGTTCGGTACCAGATCTGAATGGAAGGTGCGCTTGGTACCAGATTCAGACAGTGGCAATCTGGCACATAAGTACCGGATGGCTAAGCTGATACAGAAATGTTGGAATCATCTAGAGGTCAAAGGTTACATGTGGCAATTTAAAACATTAGTACATGAAACATTTAGTCTCCTAGCTCAATGAACCACAAAATGTATGAATTCAATTATACTTTACCTTATTACCTCATCAATGGCTAATGGTAGTGTTCTTTGTCATTTATCCAAGCTTAGGTAGGCCTAAAAGGTATAAATGAGGAGTATAATAGGGTAGTGGGGATGACAATTTAGAGGCTCAACACCAACTCATCAACTACTTGTCTCAACCATGTACCCAACATGTACCTCAACCAAAATACCTCATAAATTTCATCATGCAAATCTGATTTTTAACTTTGTAATAGACCTGGTGTATATGATCACATACATGCAAACCTTCCTTAACTTTAACAACAATAGACTAGAATTTTCATCAAAATTATCTTTAGTCTCACATGACTAGTTTTGGATTAGTCAACAACCCTAACTTGAAATAATCATAACTATGTACCTGTAATGAATAAAGATCTGAAAATAGTACGTAATGTTATTTAGTGTGTGTTATGTAATTCCTCCAGGTGTCACTACTTGGAACCTTTCAGAAAATGAGTTATAGCAAAAATGGCATAACTTGTTGAATTTGGGCTTATTCTAGAGAGTGAACGTGTAGAGTGTGCCCCACACGGAATATTTGTTGTATGGATCTCAAACTTTTACAAAGAATACTAGAGACCGTAATTTAACCAATACATTTGGTCTTACTTAATTTGTATATTTTATGAAGAAGTTATGACATTTTTACCCAAAGCACCTGTTTTAGACTAGTTTCAGGACTAGCCACAAACCCTATTTTCCACGGAGTGTAACTCCAAAAATACAACGACCCACAAGATGAAATATGTACCACAGCTACTTGGATATGTTTTATCAATGGCCTATCATTTTCATGGTCTGAATCATTCTAGAAAAAAATTTATTGCGAAAATGGTGAGATGGCATGTAAATAACATACCTTAGAAAGCATCAACAAAATAATTTATCCTCCCTTGAATTTTGGCCTTCTTTACTTCACCTTCCCTCTGAAATTCACCTTATATATCCTTTGGCTACCTCAGTCACCTGTAGATATTCAATACGCTCAAGTGTGATTAAAATGAGAGAGTCATGCCTCTTATTTATACACTCCAAGTAGCTTCCTTAGAAGTATTTTCTAGGTCACTTTTCCCACATAGTCACCTATGTCTAACTTTGCTCGATTTGCCACTTGTCCATGTATCCAATAGCCACTTGACCACTTAACCCATTTTCCTCATTTTAGGGTTAACCTTCTTATAACCACTTTCCATAATTAGAAAGTTCTCCATTTACTTTATTATTTAAAGAATCCTCCTCAACTTTGTCACTTCACTTTATTATTTAAATAATCCTCTTTGACTTTGTCACTTCACTTTATTATTTAATTAATCATCTTTGACTTTGTCACTTCACTTTATTATTTACATAATCCTCTTTGACGTTGTCACTTCACTTTATTTCAAGGGATTACCTTCTAACCATCTTAAACCACTTTCCTTATTTTAGGGCTAACCCACTTCTAACCACTTGTCAACTTAGTAATTTATCCATTAAATTTATTATTTAAATAATTCCTTTTGTATTCACTTTGAATTATAGTACACAAATCGCTTAAATTTATTATTTAACTTCTAAAAATCTCTTAAACCACTTTGACTACTTTGACCTTTTGTGGCTTTTAGATGACTCATTAGGGTTCTCCAACTTCACATGGCCATAACTCTTTAACCGTGAGGAGTTATGTGACATTCCACATACCACTGGAAATGGCATGACATGTACTATCCATATAGAATAGTATTACCTTAAAATATATCAAAACTCATACCGCTATCCATCAAACACACTTGGTTCCGTTACCCAAACCTGGGTTCTCCAACTTCCTTCAAGGGTTGACATCAATGGCAACCAACCTTAATCAACAATCTCCCCCTTTGGCATTGATGGCAACACTCTGATGAAATATTGAAATCATTTCATGCAATACTGAATTTATATCTCCCATCCTCCCCCTGGAACCATTCCTCTGTTCTTTGCATCTAATAAATCTCCCCCCCTTTATCATCAATGGCAAAGGTATTTTTCCATCCAGGGCTTCCCCCCCTAACTGAACTGTCCTCTTTATGGTGCTTCCTCGTGTACATCTAGGAAATATAAGATAAGCATTCAAAAGAATTCATTTTGGAGTAGAAATAACTCTGAGTCTCTGGCAAAGATACTCAAAGGCTTCCCATGGAAGTGGTTTTGTAAATATGTCTTCCACCTTTTCTTTTGTTCCCACATACTCAACTCCGATGTTCTTTTCTACAACCTATTCTCGTAGAAAGTGATACTTGATTGGAATGTGCTTCATCTTGGAGTGCATCATCAGGTTCTTTGAGATACTAATGGTGCTTGTATTATCACAATAGATTGGAATGGGCTCATCATACTCAACCTGTGTATCTGTTAGAGTTTGTTTCATCAAAAGAACTTGTGTACAACATCATGTTGTTGCAATATACTCTTCCTCGGCTGTAGATAAAGATATTGATGACTGTTTCTCACTTAAACATGATACTAAACACTCACCCAAGTAGAACGTTGCTCCACTGGTTCTTCGTCGGCCATCCATACAACCTGCCCAATCTGCATCTATGTAGGCAATAAATGATAGATCCTTTCCTTTTGGATACCATAATCCAAACTCTTATGTTGCTTTGAGATATCTGAAAATCCTCTTCACTGCTAATACATGTGATTCCTTTGGTGTTTCTTGAAATCGTGCCACCTGTCCAACTTCTTTCATTACATCTGTTCTGGATGTTGTCACATAGAGTATGCTACCAATCATTGACATGTATTTCCTCTAATTTGTAGACTTTGAATCATCATCTTTGCTTAACTTGCAACTGGTTTGCATGGGAGTGATAACTGGTTTGCAATCTTCCATTCCAAACCTCTTTACCATTTCTCTGATATACTTGGTTTGATAAATAAAAATTCCTTCGTTGCTTTGACGTATTTAAAGTCCCAGAAAGAAGGATAGTTCTCCAAGTAATGGCATTTCAAATTCATTATGCATATCCTTTGAAAATTTCTGGCTTAACCTGTCATCATCACTACCAAAAATAATACCATCAACATAAACTTCAATTAATAAAATACTATCTTTACTTACCTTGATGTAGAGGTTGTTGTCTACACTTCCTTTTCTAAACCATGTTTGTTGTAGATATTTATCCAGTCTAGAGTATCATGTTCTAGGAGCTTGTTTTAGACCATACAAGGCCTTCTTTAATTTACACACATAATATCCGTCCTTTGACAACTGAAATCCTTTTGGTTGTTCAATGTAGACTTCTTCTTCAAGTTCCCCATTCAGAAAATTTTATTTTACGTCAATTTGATACACTTTAATATTTTTGGAGCATGCATAAGATAAAAGCAATCATATTTCTTCCATTCTAGCAACTGGGGAAAATGTCTCTTCAAAGACGATTCCTTCAACATGTGCATATCATTGACATACCAATATAGTTGTGTTCCTTGTAACCTGTCCATCTTCATTCAATTTATTCTTGTAAACCCACTTTGTGTCGATCACATTCTTATCCTTTGGTCTTGGAACCAATTCCCAAGTGTCATTTTTCTCTATTTGATCCAATTCTTCATCCATTGCCTTATTCCAAAATTCATCTTTGATGGCCTCTTCAAAATAGGTTGGTTCAATTGTATATGTGAGTTTTAGGTGTTTTTTTTCTGGTGAACACATTCTTCTTCTAGTCTCAACTCCTGCATCTTTGTTTCCAATAATCTGATCTGAAGGATGATTCTTATGTACTATTCTATTAGGTGTCTTTGGAGTCACTTGCTAAAATTGCTCTTCTACTTTTGTAGGATCATCTTCGTCTTCCCCTTCTTTTTCATCTTCTGTTTCTTCTTTGTAAATTTGTTCCATTGATTCATTTTCTTCTTCCTTCAATTCTTGTATACCTGTTTCATCAATTGTTACGTTGATGCTTTCCACAACTTTGTTCAATCTCAGGTTGTAAAAGTTGTATGATTTTCTTGTACTTGAGTAACCAACAAGTACTCCTTTGTCCACATGAGAATCAAACTTTCCCATTCTACCATCTTCTCTTTTGATGTAGCATTTGCTTCCAAAAACTCTGAAGTGTTTTACATTTGTTGGTCTTCCTTTCCATAGCTCGTAGGGAGTTTTGTCAATTTTGTTTCTGAGCATTACTCTGTTTTGAATGTGAATTTTTGTATGCACTTCCCGTGTCCAAAACATATCTATCAGTTTGGAATCCATTATCATTGTTCGAGCCATTTCTTGTATTGTCATGTTCTTTCTTTCAACAACTCCATTATGTTGAGGTGTCCTAGCAATGGAGAATTTCATTTTTATTCCATGACTGCTACAGTAGTCCATAAATTCCTTTGAAGTGAACTCTCCTCCATTATCAGATCTCAAGCATTTTATTTTTGAATCCATTTCATTTTCAACCATTTCCTTGTAGATCTTGAAGTTTTCAAAAGCTTCTGACTTATTCTCAAGAAAACAAACTGCAGTCATTCTTGTATAATCATCAACTAATAACATAAAGTATTTATCACCTTTTAAATTCTTTGTTGTAGTTCATCCAACTAGATCAGTATGCACAATTTCCAGTGGTCTCGTCGTTGAATATTCCTTTGATCTGAACCTGGTCTTTGTTATCTTTCCTTGTTGACTATGCTTGCATAAAGTGTTGGTTGGTTTTGTGATCTGGAGAATTTCTCTGACTTCTTATATTTTGTTGACTTTGACAAAGTTATCAAAATGTATGTGACCCATTCTTCTGTGCCATAACCAACATTCATCTTCCTTTCCTAGACAACACTTTTCATTTCCAATTTCACTTAACACATATATGTTGCTTGAAGTTCTTGCAGCTGTAGCAATCAATTTTCCTTAACCTTATTTTCTTATCTCTAAATTTTGTGAATCAAAAGTAACTTTATGACCTTGGTCACTCATTTGACTCACACTTAGAATATTATTTTCCATATCTTCTACTAGTAGAACATTTTCTGCATTTGTATTCTTGTTCCCAATTCTGACTATGCCTTTTCCAATGATTTTGGTTGAATCATCATTTCCGAAGGAGACTGATCCATCTCTTTCCTTTATTAATTTAAGAATCTTGTCACTATCACCTATCATGTGTTTTGAGAAGCCACTATCAACATACCAACCATGTTTCTTCTTCTTATCTTGTACAGCGAGTGTGCATTCTTCATTGTTGTATTGATTCTTCTTTCTTATCCATGTCCTTTTCTAAGGTTCTTGTCTGTGATTATTGTTGTTCTTTCGTGGTTCTCTAGGAGGGATTTTCATTCTGCAATCTTTGGCCATGTGTCCAAAGTTGTTACACTTGTAGCATTCCACTTCAGTGCTCAATGATTCAAACCTGTTGTAACTTCTTCTCTATTTTTCACTAGGCCTTCTTGGATGACCCTTTTGTGTATGACTTTCAAAGTTGTTTATGTTCCTGTTGTTAGCTCTGCAATTCATAGCTTTATGTCCAAAATTATTACATGCATAACATAAACCAAAAAAGATAGTTTGATACCTGGGAGTTGAATATCCTCTGAAAGGAGGTGCTCTTATGAATCCTTCTTCTTCCTGAGACCTATTTGTTTCTGTTGGTCATTGATTCTGAAATCTGAATCTTCTCGTTGGAGGAGTGTCCCTATAATTTTCTCTGTAGACCTTCCTATCCCCTTTGATTTTTTCTGCATAGATTTTTAGATATGTTTCTTATTCTGTTGTTTTGGAGCTTGATCCCTTTTCTATCTGATCGTATCCAAGTCCGGACTTGTCATGATTAGGCCTTTGACTACTGATAATTTCATTCAAAACTTTTGAATTGTTCTTCATATTTTTCTTTTGAACATCATTTCTTAATGTGATAATCTCTGCTTCCAAATTTCCAATGATCATATATCTTTCTTCTAGTTGTTCCTTGAGTGTTTCTTCAATTATTTTATCTTCTTCAATTTGAACCTTCAAATTTGTGATCATTTGTTCTAATTCCCGAGTGTCTTCTTTCTTGTTTAGTTCTGCTTGTAGCTTCTTGTTTTTTATTTTTTCTCTTCTGATAACTTTTATGGCACTCATCAATTCCTCTCGGTATTCAACTTATGCCTCTTCAATTTCTTCTTCGTCTTCTTCATATTCTACTTTGGAGTCTTCTTTATCAGAGTCTTCTAATGTCATGAATAGAACCCTTTATGTCTCACTATCACTGACTTCATATTCATCTAATGATGATATTTCTTCTTTAGTGCATAAACTTTTCTTGAAAACTTTCTTTGTGGTTCTTTTGCCTTTATATGTTTGTCTACTTTTTTAGTCACCTTCATCATTTCTCTTTTTCTTATGAGGACATTTGTTAGCAAAATGACCAATAACATCACAATTAAAACATATTAAAGGCAACTTACCTCTATACCTATCGTAGGTTCCCTTGTCCAGTCTTCTGACAAAGTTGGCCACTTCTTCATCATCTTTTGAGATGTCACTATTGTTGTTATGTTCTTTTTCTTGTTGCTTTCCATTTTGCTTTGATCTTTTGGATTCTTTGAAGGCTTCTTCTTTTACATATGGAATTTCATGTTCAGTTCTCATTTCATATGCTATGAATATTCCATGTAGTTCGTCCATGCTTATTGAGTTTAGATCTACTCTTTCTTTTAGTGTTGATATCTTAGGTTCAAATCTCATATGAAGAGATCTTAGTACCTTTTGAACAATTACATATTCTTGAATTTCTTCTCCCAATATTATGATTGCATTTATTGTTTCATCGAATCGTAAGAAGTAAGCTACAATATTCTCATCTTCCCTCATCTTTAGTTGTTCGAAATGATCTCTGTAAGTTTGAATCTTTGTTGCTTTGACTTTTGAATCTCCTTCATAAATATTTTGAAGTTCGTCTCAAATATCTTTAGCGGATTTACAATGTGCGACTTTTGTGAATACCGTTTCACCAAGACCATTCAGAAGTGCATTTGTGGCTTTGGAATTATTCTGACAGAGTTTCACTGCTTTGTCATTTGTTGCAAGAATTGTTGGTACTGTGTATCCATCTACAATTGATTGTCAAATTTCAAATTCATGTGCCTTTATATATGTCTTCATCCTTATTCTCCAAAATTCATACTTCTGTCCATCAAACTGTGGTATTCCATTTTTATATAATTTTTTTCTCTCCATGATCTAACTTTCAGTGGTTAAACTGATTTCTGAAGGAACCGTCTTTGATACCAATTGTTGGATTACTGAGAGGGGGGGTGAATCAGTAATAGATAAATTTAATCATTTTTTACCATATAATCCAAGTGTTATATCAATGTAGAATTATCATCTAATAACTGTAGAGTAAATAAGAATGAACAAATGAACAATCATACACATACACAGTACACCAGCGTTTTACGTGGAAACCCAAAGCAGGAGAAAACCAAAGAATGTTTTTTCTTATATGTATTGAAGAATTACATTCATTGGAAGCACCAACTTCCTTTGTTTTCCAACTGCAACTCGAAGGAGGCTCCAACCCCCTAGTTTCTCAGGATACAAACTGAGGGAAGCTCCAACTCCCCAATTCTTTGGCTACAATGATAAGGAGGCTACAACCCCCTATGATCTCTGGCAACCAGAAGGTAGCTACAGCCACCTGTCCTTGCCCCATCCAAACTTCTTGAAGTAGAAGTAGAATGATGGAACCACTGTCACACTATCACTGTGATATATACCATTGTAAATATGTACCAATAAACCTGATCCATGCATCAATCATGCATCAACCTGTACCTCAACCTGTAATCAACCTGTACCATAAACAAGTGCATCAACCATGAACCAAGCTGTACCAAACAACATGTAATCAACCTGTACCATAAAAAAGTGCATCCAACCATGTACCAAGTGTGTACCAATCATGTATCAACTACTCATCAACTATGACTCATCAATATGTACCAACATCATCAACTATACACCTCATGTATGTGGCAACTCATCAACTACTTGTCTCAACCATGTACCCAAAATGTACCTCAACCAAAATCCCTCATCAATTTCATCATCCAAATCTGATTTTTAACTCTGTAATAGACCTAGTGTATATGATCACATACCTGCAAACCTTCCTTAACTTTAATAACAATAGACTAGCATTTTCATCAAAAAACAATTTAGTCTCACATGACTAGTTTTGGATTAGTCAACAACCCTAACTTGAAATAATCAAAACTATGTACCTATAATGAATAAAGATCTGAAAATAGTACACAATGTTCATCAGTGTGTTTTATGCAATTCCTCCAGGTGTCACTACTTGGAACCTCTCAAAAAAGGATTTATAGCAAAAATGGCATACCTTGTTGAATTTTGGCTTATTCTAGAGAGCGAACGTGTAGAGCGTGCCCCACACGGAATATTTGTTGTATGGATATGAAACTTTTACATAGAATAATACAGACTGTACTCTAACCAACACATTTGGTCTTACTTAATTTGGATCTTTTATGAAGAAGTTATGATGTTTTTACCCAAAACACATGTTTTAGACTAGTTTCAGGACTAGCCACAAACCCTATTTTCCACGGAGTGTAACTCCAAAAATACAACGACCCACAATATAAATTTTGTACCACAACTACTTGGATATGTTTTCTCAATGGCCTATCAATTTCACGGTCTGAATCATTCTAGAAAAACATTTATTACGAAAATGGTGAGATGACCTGTAAATAACATACCTTGGAAAGCATCATCAAAAGAATTTATCCTCCCTTGAATTTCGGCCTTCTTTACTTAACCTTCCCTCTGAAATTCGGCTTAGATATCCTTTGGTTACCTCAGTCCCCTGTAGATTTTCAATATGCTCAAGTGTGATTAAAATGAGAGAGTCTTTCCTCTTACTTATACTCTCCAAGTAGCTTCCTTAGAAGCATTTTCTAGGTCACTTTGCCCACATAGCCACTTTGTCCACATAGTCACCTATGTCCAACTTTGCCCAATTTGCCACTTGTCCATGTATCCAATAACCACTTGACCACTTAACCCATTTTCCTCATTTTAGGGTTAACCTTCTTATAACCACTTTCCATATTTAGAAAGTTCTCCATTTACTTTATTATTTAAATAATCCTCCTTGACTTTGTCACTTCACTTTATTATTTAAATAATCCTCTTTGACTTTGTCACTTCACTTTTATATTTAAATAATCCTCTTTGACTTTGTCACTTCACTTTATTATTTAATTAATCATCTTTGACTTTGTCACTTCACTTTATTATTTACATAATCATCTTTGACTTTGTCACTTCACTTTATTTCAAGGGATTACCTTCTAACCATCTTAAACCACTTTCCTTATTTTAGGGCTAACCCACTTCTAACCACTTGTCAACTTAGTAATTTCTCCATTAAATTTATTATTTAAATAAAAAAATTTGTATTCACTTTGAATTATAGTACACTCATCACTTCACTTTATTATTTACCTTCTAAAAATATCTTAAACCACTTCGACTACTTTGACCTTTTGGGGCTTCTAGATGACTCATTAGGGTTCTCCAACTTCACATGGCCATAACTCTCTAACCGTGAGGAGTTATGTGAAATTCCACATACCATTGGAAATGGCATGACATTTACTATCCATATAGAATAGTATTACCTGCAAATATATCAAAACTCATACTGTTATCCATCAAACACACTTGGGTCCATTACCCAAACCTGGGTTCTCCAACTTCCTTCAAGGGTTGACATCAATGACAACCAACCTTAATCAACATATGCAAGTAGAGAAAGGGTATGTGAATTAGGCCAATAGGGTATCAATGCATATGAGGTGGAATGTTTTTTATAACAATGTGGGTTTTTTTTGTGTCTTAGGATAGGTCATGTGGAAGGGGTACATTCTTTGGGTTAGGTGGGTCAAGAGGAAGAGTGTTGGTGGAAAATCAAGATAGTTGTAGGAGAATACCAATGGGTTGTGGGATTATGTGAGTTGTGAGTGGACAGTGAGAGACTACCCTCTTTTGTGGATTTCTAACCTTAGCATGGGGGTGACTTGCTATTGATATTTGGAATATAAATTAATATGGTTTGTTGTAACATTTGTCCCAAGAAACAAGTTGCAAAACCATTTTTAAAAGACACATGTTTATCTTGTTTCTATGTTTCATTATGAGTTTAATTTTTGTGTATTAACTTTGTGTTTGAGAATGATTTATATGATGTTATGTTGAGATGTTTAAATTGCATTTATGTCATTTTTAGCATGTTGTAGATGCATTTAATTAATGGTATCAGATAGTAGTTAAATATGTGTGTAATTCATAGATGGTAAGCTACAAGAAATTAGTTAGCAAAAAAAATTAATGTTAAGAGTATTTCTGCACATAATGGACCTCAGTTAAGTTATGATATGTTACAAATTGGTATCAGAGCTTATGATTCCACACTAGACTTGTCTGGGCCAAGAACCAACATGAATTTTGTAAAATTTTGTTGTTGTGAACTTGTTCTATGACAACTTTGGGGAAAAGGGTGATTTTTTAAGTGAAATTCCCAAGTTTATAAACCATTTAGTTCAAAATTTCCTCATAACCCTCTCAATGGTGATCAGTGGAATTAATCTGTAGAATTGCAGAGTTAAAATTCGACTTGGAAGGTTTAATTTCATGTTTTAATGACTAATGTAGAGTTGGACGAAGTTTGATTTTGGCCTATATTCATTGTAAATTAATTTAAAAACTTATAAACATTTTTGGAGTTGGAAAGGCCTATCAGATCAACAGTCTTGATTCATTTTTTGTTGATTGGAAGTTAAAGGAGATCGATGGTCTAGATTCATTTTCGGTTGATTGGAAGTTGAAGCAAATCGATGGTACTGATTAATTTTCGGTCATTTGGAAGTTGAAGTAGATCAATAATCGAGATTCGTTTTTGGAATTTGGGAAAATGGATCAAATCGATGGTCAAGATTCATTTTAAACAGTTTGGAAAATGGATCAAATCGACAATCGAGATTCATTTTCGACTGTTTGAAAGGTGGATCAAATTGATGGTCGAGATTTATTTTTGGCAGTTTAGAAAGTGGATCAAATCGACGACCAAGATTCATTTTTAGGAGTTTGGAAGTGGAGTATACCAATGGAGTTTCATCCACCAACAAAAATCAACAATGGCTAGTGATCTGGTCGACGGAATTGTGAAGTGTTTTCATATGCCAAGAGAAGTTTTCAATCATTGATGAAGAAACAAAGTGATGATGTGTCATGCCACATTAGCCTCCAAGTGTCATACCACATCATTTAGGTTTCCATGTCAACATCCACATGTCATACAACATCATCGAAGAAATCATCGATGGCCAATGACCGGATCAGTTGAATAGGTAAAGAGTTCCATTCATCCTAGAGGGATCGTCGATGGTTGATAGTCGATGATCGAGTCAGCCAAATTGGTAAAGAATTATATTCATCCCATAGAAATCATTGACGATTGATGGTCGATGGTCGGGCAACTGGTTTAGAGATGTCTTGTAAGTCAGTTGTGAAAGAAAAGGGTTGATGGTTGATGGTCAAGTCAACAGTTTTGGTAGGGTGTTGCATGTTCCCCAAAGAAAAATGTTGATTTCCAATAGATTTAGAGATCAATGACTTAGATTTCACCCAATTTTGATATTGATGATGCATATTAAAAGGTTGTTATAACAGTAAAATAATCAATTTTGTTTTCTGAAATTTTCAGATTTTGAAGGTCTTAAACTTGCGAGGCAACTTTGAGGCCCTAAATGACATTTTTAAGTAGTCAATTTTTACGAGAACAAGGTATAAGTTTTGCATGCTTTGTCTCTGTGACTTAAATAAAATAATTTGGAGAGAGATTTCCAACAAGCTATCGCAGATGAAAAACATAGCTTGTATGAGAAAGTTACAGATTGAACAATTAAGGGTATAATGTTGGCACCAATTTACTTCTACAGGGCATACATCCTTGCTCATAGTTTTGTTTGGGGCACAAGATAAATCTATGGAAATATTATGGACCATAGAAGAAAACCATGGAGCCATATTGGGGATCTAAGTATGTAAAAGGGTGTTGGAAGAGAAAGAGGAAACATGTAGCATACAAGGATAAAATGGGAAAACAATCTAAACTTCCCTGGACCATAACTTTCATCTCAGAGTTCGGATATGGAAAAATGGATAGTCTATGGAAATTTATTTAGGAGGAAAAGACATCTATCCACCCAAAATTTTGAATTGGAAACTCAAATTTTCTTAGAAAGTAATAAAGCAATTTTGTAGCAATAAAAACAAAGAAATGAATGGAAATTACAACTTGTGAATGTTGTAACTTTTCTCTTAGAACTCAAAATGAGGCATGAGTACAGCCATTGGAGAGATGTTTCATAGAGAAATGTGTCTAAGGAATTATATTTTGGACTTAGTGCATTATGTTCTTCATAAATTAAGATGAAGAATAACCTGTATTCTAATTAATTAAATGTTTTATAGTATGCATGGGCTAACAATAATTATTACATACACATTTCTTGCATAATTAGAGGTACAATAAAAAAACTATGGTTATTATATGAGGACTAGAGTTATAGAGGATGCAGGATCTTACATCCATGAGGAGGAGATCATAGGTCTGCATGTCAACATGGGAAATGATGAGACAAAGTCTAATGGAAGAAGTGGTAGGTAGGAGATTGTAACTATTAGAAGTTTGAAGAGAAGTGTAGAGATATATAGCTAATAAGGAAAATATTATGAAGCATCACAAAGAGATACTTTAGAGTATGAACATGCTACAAAAGAAAGTCAACAAATACTTTGGCACCAAGCAAGAAACTAGTGCTAGAAAAATGACAACATCCAAATCCCAAATCAAAAGGGATGATCATGGGAATTATAGATAGTTAAGGATGAGCATGCACCATCAATCGCCAAGGAAATCCATTGGAACAACTCATGCAAGTTTAGGGCTGGGGAGAATCCTGGGTGTTTCTCTTGTCAGGAGGAAGAGAAGAAATCCAGAGGAAAACATATGGCAAGGTGAACTCAGGAAAATCAAGCCACAAACTTTCAATGGTGAGCATAGGAAAGGAGAAGAGGTTGAGGGATGGTTGTTTCAAATGAAGAAATATTTCCAACTGCATGATTACCCCTCAAGGGTAGAATCTATAATTATAACCTACCACTTGCAAGTAACAACAACCATGTGGTGGGATCAGATTAAGAAAGCCAAGCACCTTGATGAGAGAGGATCTCATGGAGGTAGTTCAAAGGATATTTCCAAGAGAAATATTTGAATGAGCATTATTATGAAAGGAAGATGAAAGAGTTCTTTGAACTCAAATTGGGAAGCATGAAAATGGATGAATATGAGAAGAGATTCTTTGAATTGTTGAATTATGTGGACTTAATAAAGGATGATAAAGTCAAAATCCAAAGGTTTATGAGTGGGTTACCCTATTTATACATTGATGAGAAAAAATATGATAACCCCAGGACTTTGGAGGAGGCCATAAGGAGAGAAAATCATATTTATGAGCAGAGCATAGAAAGGCCATTCTTCCAAAAGTCTTGGAATGACAAGATGAAGGGTAAAAATGATCAAAGGAAGAAATGTTTTAAGCCACCATTTTTCAAGAACAACTCCCAAGAAAATCAAAAAGGTCCGCCAACCCAAAATGAGCACAAGACTGTAGATTCATTTTGGAAAAGGCCAAGGAAACAACCTATACAATGTTAGGGATGTGAGGGAAATCACGTATATAGGGACTACCCTCACAAAGGAGAAAGAATGAAGATTTTCCACAACATTTAGGAGGATGAAACAATTGAAAACATGGAAGGAAATATGCCAAGGATTTATGTCTCCTTAGACAACAAGAAAGTGGAATATCAATCCCCCATTATTGAAGTGGAAGTTAAGATTGATAATCAGCCCATAACAATTTTAATTGATTCTAGAGCTAGACATAGTTACACGAACTCTAACATTGTTGAAATATTTCACTTGCAAAGGAGTAAGCATAAGAAATATTGGTTAGTTCAGTTAGCCATAGGGGCTAAGAGGAAAATCAATGAGCTAGTTAAAGATTGTCCAATAGACATGAATGGATTTGGCACAAAGGTATATGTGAACATCATACCATTGTGTTCATATGATTGTCTAATTGGCATGGATTGGTTGAAAAAAACCATCTTATCCTAGACTATTACAAAAATAAAATCACTTGTATTGATGAATAAGGGAAACAAGACAAGGTTCAAGGCATTCCAAGGGTTGTAGTTGTTAGAGAAGTTTCAGCTATGTAGTTGAAAAAGTTTTTCAAGAAGGGATGCCATATTTTTGCAACCCACATGGAAGAGGAAGCCATAGATGTTTTTGAAGAAATTCCAAGACTTCCACCAAAGAGAGACATTGATTTCTCTATTGATTTGGTGCTAGGAGTTGCCCTAGTGTCTAGGACACCTTACAGAATGGGAACAACAGAATTGAAAGAGTTGCAAATGCAACTTGAATAATTGTTAAGGAAGGGGTATATACGTCCAAGTGTGTCACCTTGGGGTGCCCCGGTTCTTTTTGTGAAGAATAAATATGGAACCTTAAGGTTTTGTGTTGCTTTCATACAACTGAATAAGGTCACCATAAAGAACAAATATCTCTTTCCACGGATTCATGATCTATTTGATCCACTGAAAGGTGCAATAATATTTTCCAATATTGAATTGAGATCAAGTTATCATCAAATGAGGATAAAGAAAGAAGATATCATCATGATTGCATTCATAACAGGATACGAGCATTATGAAATCGTAGTAGTTCCATTTGGGATATCAAATGCACCAACAATTTTCATGCGCCTAATGAATGGAGTGTTCAGGGAATACCTGGACAAGTTTGTTATTATGTTCCTAGATGATATACTCATTTACTTAAAGACTAAAGAGGAAGATAAGAAACTTTTAAGAATGGTTTTGCAAGTTTTAAGAGAGCACAAATTGTATGTCAAATCTAAGCTTGTGCATCTTTTATCAAAAAGAATATTCACTACTTGGGGCATATTATTTCAGTAGATGAGATAGTAGTTGATCCCGAGAATATAGAGGCCAGTAGAGGATGGTCAGTGCCAAGAAATGTCGTAGAGGTTAGACCATTCATGGTTATTACTAGTTATTACCAAAAATTCATAAAAGGATTCTCAAATATTGCAAGCCCAAACACTTCTTTGCAAAAGAAGGGAGTGAAATTTGAATGGAATTCCAAGTGTGAAGAGATATTTCAACAATTGAAAGACATATTGACCAGTGTGCCAATATTGAAGATTGCAGATCTAGATGAAGATTTCATTTTGTGTACTTATGTGTGTAAGGAGGGGCTCGGTGGAGTCCTCACACACACATATCATGTGGTATGCTATGAGTTCAAAAAATTAAAATAACATGAGAATAATTATGCTACCCATGATCTAGAATTAGCAACCATTATTCATGTATTGAAATGTGGAGACATTAACTCATGGGGATGAAATTTGAACTAAGGATAGAACATTGTGGTATGAAACATTTGTTTGGACAACCCACATTAAATGCCAGACAAACTAGATGGTTGGAATTCCTTAGTGAGTATGACTTTGAAATTAAGCACATCAAAGGAAAAGAAAATCAAGTGGTTGATGCACTCAGCAAAAGAGCACAAGAGATGCATATTGTAGCCATCAACATGTACAAGACTAAATGAAAGATAAAATTATCACATCATCGAACTTAGATCAGGAATACTTGCAAATAAAAGAAACATTACAACAAGGAAATTTATAACATAAATTTAATGACTTTGAACTAAAAGAAGATGTAATTCTCATGTACAAAGAAAAAGTGTATGTGTTGAATTCAAATCAGAGATGCACAATGTGCCATATGCTAGGAACACAGGATATCACAAAATAATTGCAGTTGTAAGAAGCCAATATTTTTGGCCCAAATGAAGAAATAAGTAGTCGATTACATAGTCAGATATCTAGAGTGCCAGAAGGTGAATAACAAACATATACATCCAGCAAGGCTATTACAACTATTTCCCATTCCATAATGGAAGTGAGAAGTAGTTACAATTGATTTTAATACAAATCTGCCCAGAATAGTGAAGCAAAATGATTCCAACATGGTGGTGGTGGATAAATTAACTAAGGTTTCACATTTTATTCTAGTAAATACTACGCATAAGGAAAGGAATATTGCAGAAATCTACATGAAAGAAGTTACTAGGATACATTGAGTGACAAAGGAAATTATTTCATACATATATCCAAAATTCACTTCCAATTTTTGGAAAGAGTTGTTCAAAAGTTTTGGGACAAATCTAAATCACAATATAGTGTATCACCCAAAGTCAAATGGGAAAATAGAGAGGACTAATAGAATAATTGAAAACATTCTCAAAATGTATGTGATGGACCAATCGTCAAAGCGGGAGGATTATATGCACTTAGTGAAATTTTCTTACAATATTGGGTATCAAGCCTCATTGAAAATGAGTTTGTTTGAAGCATTGTATGGAAGGAAGTGTAACACACCAGTGAGTTGGAATAATCCAGTAGACAAAGCAATTATTGGGACAAATTTGTTGAGGGAAATGGAAGAGATCAAGCAAAATTCAAAAATTTCCCAGGATAGGCAGAAAGGTTATGAGGAAAAGAAAAAATATTTCAGATATCTTAAAGTGGGAAAACATGTATGTTTAAAAGTGAAGGAAAAGAGAAGTTCGCTAAGATTTGGAATTTTCCCAAAGTTGGAATCAATATATTGTGGAACTTTTGAGATATTAGAAAATATAGGGCCAGTTGCATGCATGCTACCATTTTCTACATCCATGAGAGTGTATAATGTATTTTGTGTGTCATTATTAAAGAAATATTTTCTTGACCCTAACCACATAATTAATTGGACCGTAATCTAGGTGGAACATGAAAGGGATTTCCAGGTGGAACCAGTGTGCATCATGGATAAAAAATTCAAAGTTCTTAGGAACAAATCCATAGTGATGATAAAGGTTCAATGGACCTGCTACGGTCCTAAACATGCTATATGGGAGCATCAAGAAAACATTTCCCCGCAAATTTTTTTACAATTTCAAAGAAAACAAAATATAAGGATGCAAGACTTCATTTTGAGCTGCTAGAATTCCATAACCACGTCTCAAAGTCCTAGCTAACCTACACTAGGGGATGTTGGGGACCCAACCTCCCTAACCCCTCGTGTAGGTAGAATAATATAGTTTCCATGTAATAAAGGCCAATATTAATAAGGCCTAGTAATAAGGAAGAATAAGTCAAATGTAAGAATACCTAATAGAATCTTTCGCTTGTAGAAGATCTTCCTCTAGATTGTTCTTATGGTAGATAGATTTAGTATAAACAGGAGTCGAGGGAATGAGAAGTTTTGTATTGAGAATTATTGTAATAGAGATCTTCTTTGTTGGAGGTTTCCCCCTCGAAGAGGCAAGTGAACATTGTTTCCTATCAATAAAGGTATCATTTTGGTGTTGTGGTTCCATATAATTCGCTATTACGTTGTTATTATCTGCATTATTTTCATTTTTGTTTATATTCCACTGTTATTCTCTGCAGTATTTCTATTTTCTTCTATTATAATAGATCTAGTACCTAACAAGTGGTATCAAAGTACTTTCCTTGGCAGAAATTGTGGGTAATTTTTTTTTCCAGGGTAGAGACATATTTTAGAGTCTTAAAGCTACAATGATCTGTTGTTCAACACATAAATATGTGGCCGAGGAAGAATACATGTAGGAACTACAAGTGGTACTTAAGCACACATATTTGGCCACCCTTGTAACCCCTATTGGTACCTATTCGAGTGGTAGTGCATCAGACAACACCTATATACAGAATGAACTAGATATCATGAATCCTTCCGTAGATAAACCGATCGGATGCCTAACTGCTATAGTGCCACCGAGAAAAAAACTCTGGAAGATACTCTCTAGTACCTAGGTAATCGAGTAGTATGAATAAGGGTACAGTCTAGCCTCCTTAGTTGGTGCCCTAAAATATTGGGTCGAGTACTACTATTCGACCCTGCATGTATATCTAAGAGTTATAACACAATGAAAACTCTTGTTTGTAGGCACCCTGAAAACCTTAACCCTTGGGATAGAAACAAAACAAAAAAGGAACAGACAAGATCTATTGGCATGCAACCTTATCTTATGCATTGAGATTGCGAAATTACTACATATTTCTTCGTGTTAAGAATTTGGGCATTTTGCCACTGCAGTATTATTCAATTTGGAGTATAAATCCATGGGCGTAAAAAAAGAAAAAAAGTGTGAGGCCTTCCTGCACCCTTATTTGAGACCTATCCCATTGGACTCCTCTTTTCGTTCTGATCGCATTAATACCTATCATTTTTCAACTTTTTTCTTTTCTATGGTCCTGACCCTCTTCTGGCCCTCTTATTTGGGACTTACTATATTGGATTCCCCTCTTCACCCTGATCATCATGATACCATTCACCCATAACCCCTTTTCTATGTGGTCCCACCCACCCCTTTCCGATACCCCCTTTCATCATGGCCCACACTTGTAGTCAAGACCTTGAAGCCCACCTCAATACCTTGTCATCTAATTTCTCATAGGCCTAGAAGAAAGTGTGGAAACTCGGTGCCAATATTACCACAGTCAATTCCAAAATGCATTCCAACATAGACAAAAAAATGGAAACCATGAAACAAGACCTCTCCACCTAACTTGAGAATATTACTGGAGACCTTACCACATTTGACCAACCTTTTCACCACAAATGTGAGACTTCCTCCAATTCCCATACTTTTTAGTCCCATCACTTTCACATGAACTATGCCTTCCTCAAGTGGGTGTGAACAAATTTGATGGATTGGATCCCACATGCTAGGTAACTCAAATGGAACACTATTTCTCTTTGTATTACATTACTAATGAGTTGGCCAAACTATGGTATGGTATTCTCCATCTAGATCAAGAACGTTGGCACTGGTGGCAATGGAAAAAAAATTCTCGCCAAGGGTATGTAGCTTGAATACAATTTTTTGCAGAGCTTTATGAATGATTTGACACTAACACTTGCAATTTAGGCCATTTGACCAAGTTCAAACAATCTGGCACAATGAAACACTTTATAGATACTTTTGAGCGCTTGTCTTTCCACATGGAGGACATGTCTGATGCTATGGTGTTCTCCATCTAGATGAAGAACATTGGCACTGGTGGAAATGGAAAAAAAATTATCGCCAAGGGTATGTGGCTTGAACACAAATTTTTGAGGATATTTATGAATGATTTGACACTAACACCCACCATTTAGGTCATTTTACCAAATTGAAACAATCTAGCACAATGGGAGACTTTATAGCTACTTTTGAGCGCTTGGATTTCCACATGGAGGGCATGTCTGATGCTTTTTTTCGAGAGTGCTTTATTATTGGTGTCAAGGATGAGATATGTGCCCTCATGGTTTGCCCCCAAAATTGGGTGGAAGCTACTAAACGAGCTAAGGAGGCACAACATGCTATCTCTTCTCAAAACAAAAAACCCTCCTTTATTCCCCACCCTAAACCAGTCACTCACACCCCTCCTTCCACTCCATTGAATATCCATAAATTGACTCGAGGATAAATGGTTTAATGCCAACTCAAGGGCCTTTGTTATAATTGTGATCACAAATATTTTCCTGGGAACAAGTTTAAGGAACAAAATATTTTTATGGGCATATTTGAGGATGTTTATGAATAAGAGGTCGAGCCTCCCCCTATGGTCGAGTCACCTAGACCCATTGAACTTGCTCCACCCTTGGAGCCCCCCCAGAAATCAAATCGTTCATTTCATTGAATGCTCTCACTGACTTCTCTACTCCCCAAACCCTCAAGATAATTGGTTACATTAATCATCGAAAGGTCATCATCCTCATTGACAATGGCAATTCCCATAATTTTATTCATCGCGCATTTCCTACGAAACTATTTGTTATGTCTATGCAGTCAATAACTTTCAAATCATGATTTCCACTGGAGGTTCCATGAAATGTGGGGGGGTGGGGGTTGTGAAAATGTGCATCTCCAAGCTGGTTAGTACAACATGAAATCTTATATGTTTTCTATTGACATGGGTGTTTGTGACATTGTGTTGGGTGTCGAATGGTTAAGGACTCTTGGCCCCATCCTAATGTATTTTAAGAAATTAACCATTCAATTCAACCAAGAGGGTCAATAATATAAGTTCCAAGGAATCACAACAGGTTTCCCTGAGATCATCAATTCCCATCACATGGAAAATATCATAAAAAAAAGGTCATTCCGACATTATTACACAAATCCATTCCATTCAAGCCACTGAGACACCCTTTGTGCACCCTGACCTCCAATCCATCCTCTCCAAATATCAAGATATTTTTTCCACTCCCTAGGGACTTTCCCCTTCCCATGGTGTTCATGATTATTCCATTCCTCTCATCCCCGACATCCTTCCTCCCAATGTTCATCCCTATCATCATCCATTTTCCTAGAAAAATGAAATTGAGAAAAATGTTCAAGAATTACTCATTGTGGGTTTTATCCATCCGAGTACTATCCCCTATTCTTCTCATGTGGTCATGGTACTTAATAAAGAAGTCTCTTGGCACATGTGTCCTTAATGTTGCGCCCTCAACAAACTCACCATAAAAGACAAATTTTCCATTCATGTTATTGATGATCTCTTGGATGAATTAAGTGGTTCCCAATACTTTACTAAACTTGATCTTCATTTTGGCTACCACCAGATACGTATGAAAGAGGCTGACATTCCTAAGAATTAATTTTGAACTCATGAGGAACACTATGATTTCTTGGTCATGCCCTTTGGATTGTGTAATGATCCCTCCACTTTCCAAAGCCTCATGAATCATGTCTTCCGTCCTTTTCTTTTTCATTTTGTATTACTTTTCTTTGATGATATTCTCATCTATAGTAAAACATGGGCATCCCATCTTGCTCATGTGGATCGAGTCCTTCATCTACTCTTTTAGTACCAACATTTCCCCAAACACTCTAAATTTGATTTTGGAGCCTCGAAAGTGGAGTACCCGGGTTATATTGTTGGCAAGGATGGTGTCAGGGTGGATCCTAAGAAAATTGAAGCTATGCATGATTGGCCTCACCCCAAGACTCTCAAAATATTGCATGGTTTTATGGGTTTAACAAGATATTATTGCAAGTTTGTTAATAATTATGGAAAAATTGTGGCACCTCTCATTTCTCTCCTTAAAAAGAATTCTTTCACTTCGACTCCAACAATTGTTCATTCCTTCCAAGCCTTGAAGGAGGCTATGTGCACCACTCCTATCCTAGACCTTCCCGACTTCACAAAGACCTTTATCCTAGAATGCGATGCTTCCGAGAGAGGAATTGGCGTATTCCTTATGCAAGATGGTCGGTCTTTGGCCTTTACCAACAAACAATTGTCGGAGCATGATGCAGGAGCACCGTTGGCAAGCGTGCAGAGGCGAGACCACACAACACGTGAGAGTTCTTCCAGAACTTCAACGTGGGCAGTTACAACCAATTTCGGAATTCGCCTCCACTCAGCGTCGGAATTCACCTTTGGAGACATGCTTGAACCGGTGTTGAATTTTACCCTTTGGGGCAAAGTTTTGAAATTGTAAACAGAGTAGAAGTTTCCACTTCAGCTTTGGAATGTGACTGAACTAAGATAGTGTAGGATGAATGTTAGAGTAGGCAAGTAGCCAGGGAAAACCCTAGAAACATTTTTGAGTTATGTAGAAGTTGGTACAACCAGTTAGAGAGGGGGGAATACGGGGAGAACTCAGTTGTAAGAGAGAACTGTGAGTTAGCAGGAAATCTCAATGTTTTGAGTTACTATAATTTTGAATGTATTTTGTAGCCATTGGGCACTTGTGAAGATAAAATAATGGAAAATTGATCCAAATGTATGGTGTATGGACTGTGTGCATTTTCTTGTCATTTCTACTTACATGAGCAAGTAGATGGAACTGTGAGTTTTTCCAGTTTCAATTGTTTCTCTTCATTGGAAGCTCTGCAAGGTGTGCATCGATCCAGAGAGGAATGCAAGGAGATTAGGAGGAATTTCTCTGGGAGAAATACCATGGCTCTGAGCTATCGGAATCTTTTAGACGCAAGGAGTGCACAGGAATCCAAGGTCTACACAAGGAGAAGCTCAGGAGGGATAATGCTTCAGAAAGTGTTATCGAAATCCAGGAACTCATTCCTTGGAAGGAACGAAGACCGAGTCTTCGGAGACTTAGAAAATCTTCTAAGTCTGGCGTGAGTAAAAGCTCAGGAGGAATAAAATCGTCGAGCATTAGATCGCAGTGGAGAATCCCACGGACCGTCCAATTTAAGGTAGGAGCACAGACTTTAACACTGTGTAGATCCCGGAGAGAAGATCTCGAAGATCTGAACGGACGGTGGAGAACTCTCGAGGAGAGTTGCGATATACCGTGAGTTGTTGGATCAAGTGGAGTCGCGAGGAGGTCAGTGGCAGAGAAGAGATCTGACCATAGAGATGGAGGGCGTTGTGAACCATTGATCAAGCGCCTCAAGTTTTCAGTGTTTCGACATTTCGTTATTTCGGTAACCGGAGATCCAAAAGACAGAGGAGCAGGGCCCTTGCATCGCGATTCCCCAAATCGTGAAACCCCGAACAAACGAACGCCAAACATTTTGGTATCTCGGTAACCGGAGATCTGAAAGACAGAGGAGCGGGGCCCTTGCATCGCGATTCCCCAAATCGTGAAACCCCGAAAGAATAGGTGCTGGGACATTTTGGTATTTCGGCGACCGGGAATCCGAAAGATAGGGGAGCGGGGGAACGCCTCCATCGCAATTTCTTGAATCGCAAAAGCTATTAGTGCTTTTTTGTGGACCATCATTTCAACATTTCGGGACCCGGGTGTTCGAGAGGCCAGGAGTCGGGAGATGTGGAGTCCCGACTCGCGAAATCATGAAACCTCGAAATCCTTCGGAGGAATAGTATGAGCCAGAGCCATTAAGACCTTTTCATCATTTTGGTAACCAGGGATTCCAAGGAACAGAGATATCCCTTGCATTCTGATTTCATGAAACGCGAAAACCCAAACAAATAGGCACCGAGACATTTCGACATTTTGGCAACCGGGGGTTCGAAGGACGAAGGGACGGGATGCTTGACTTGTGAAGTCCCGGCCCACGATATTTCACTATTTCAGCCATCGGGGGTTCAAAGGATGAAGGGATGGGACGCTTGACTTGTGAAGTTCCAGTCCCCAATAAGCGTCCTTTTTGGATTAGCGCAAGTTCACAGCTCTTGGTCATGTGCTGTGGGAGCTCACGCTTGGCGCTTGGAAAAGCCAACTGAGTATTTTTGGGGGACCTATGTGTGTCACTACTCCATTTCGGTCAATTTCCGATGGCGCGTTCGACACAATTGCCACTTTCTATTGTCGGAAGACCGACAAACCTCGGACCCCCTCAAACGTCATTTCACAGGACGTCGTTTTTCCGACGACCATGTTTTCGTCTGTATTGCGACGTTATATGACACCACGTGTCATCATAAATTGGATTGTCCAGCCCCATATTGACGTCGTAATACCGACATTTCAAACGTGGCAAGATAGACGTTTCAAACGTGGCAAGTGAGATGTTGCAAACGTGGAAAGACCGACATTTCAAACGTGGCAAGAGCGACGTGTCAAACATGGCAAGTGAGACATTGCAAACATGGCAAGACCGGCATTTCAAACGTGGCAAGTGATACGTTGCAAACGTGGCAAGTGAGACATTTCAGACGTGGCAAGAGAGATGTTTCAAAGGTGGCAAAAGAGACGTTCTTAAGGTGGCAAGAGAGACGCTTCAGAGGTGGCAAGAGAGACGTTCTAAAGGTGGAAAGACTGACGGGATGAGGTATTAGCTCCGATGTGGTTTCTATGGGAGCAACACTCTTGGACGTGGAAAGAACGACATCCATCAGGTGGCAACAGCGACGGCCAGGAGTTACTAGCTCCAACGTGGTTGCTATGGGAGAGACAATCTTGGAGGTGGAAAGAGAGACATCTTGGACGTGGCAATAGCGACGGGAAGAGAGTGAAAGACGTCACAATTGCCACCTTTGTGTAGGTATTTAAAAAAAAATACAATATTAATATCAAGACCTAATAGTCATTCCAAGCCCAAAGGAGGAGTAAGTCATATAGGTGTCATCTAGTGACAACATACATGGAAATTTCTTCCTACTTCATTAACATTTTCTTCAAAATTAAATTTACGAAAACGAAAAGACATAACTTATTTGCAACCTTCAGTGCACACTTTAGCTTCAGTCACTTCAACATCCATGCTATCTCACCTTTCACTCTCAAGCCAAGTGGGAGATTGCATCTCCATTTCATTTAAGTTCAAAGCTTCATCATCATTTATGACAACAATTTCTTCATAAGGATGGTCTTTGAATTCAGCCAAATGATGCAGAACAGGAGGCACACATTCACTCAACAATTCTGATACATATTTTGATCAATCTACATCATTGACAGATTGTTGTTCGTTGTTGATGAATAGACAAATATCTTCTTCTTGAAGCTACGCTTCATCTTGTTCTTCAAGCTTTGATTCACCTTCAACATTCTGCCCAACTAGTACCTGAGAACAAGTCATAATCATAACA